>SMDT01002092.1:0-52527 GCA_005392925.1 Aquilaria sinensis | reverse complement strand
TTCTTCAATGAAATTTTTCCCCTTTCTATAATTTGGCTAAGTCTTTGAGTAACAACTTTTATTTCCCAGTTATCCCGACCACTTCCAGTCAAGGGACTTTGAAAAATACTTTTTTGCTTGCTCTGTTTGCCGTCTTCGGAAAAACGTTCATTTTCGACGAATTCCCTTAAGCAAAATTTTGGCCTACTTGCAATGGACTTACTTTTTGGGAGAATGACCTTGATAGCCAAAGGGCTCTCGCCTCTTCTAGTATATACTTCCTCGAAGGTCCGTCCGGGGAGCCTGACGTAGCTCGGAAAAAAGCATTGGAGCCTGACGTAGCTCGGAAAAAAGCATTGCCAACGACCTCGGCAGAAGTGAAATCGAGCATGACGAAGTAAGCACTTCGGCTGAAACGCCAGGTTATCTAAATGCATTGCTGGCTCCCTCAGGAAACCAAACATATCGCCTTCGGGAGAAAAGAACCAACTACTAAAAGCAGGAGAGATTCTCCCCGAAGGCAGAACTCCCGAGCTAGAGAATTCCCCGAGCCACCAGCGTGATTCCCGAAGACGGACGTCTGTACCAAGGGACGACCTCGCCCAAAGGACCTCGGGAGTACGGGATGAGCATTTAATGAGCATTTAAGGAGCCTCTGATAGGTCACCCACACGCCGCCTGAAACAGCGGGCTAATACACTGACGCCGTCCAAGTCCCGTCTCAGCCACAAAACCAGGGACCTACAAACGGCTACCTGTTCCCTATGCCCAAAAAGCACAGAAAGAATCCGACCGTACACGTGTCAGGATCCGAACGGGCCTGGTACTTCTATAAATACTGGGAAATAGGACTTGGCAAGGGATCCGGCCATCAGCACTCTCGTACTGCAGAAAACATACACAGGCCAGATCTTTTATCCCTTTAGTGTTCCTACTTTACTCACTATCAGGACACTAACTTGGGCGTCGGAGGCTCCTCCCCGGAAAGACATCCCGGGGACCTCCTAACCCTTTTTTCTGAGCCTTTCAGGTATTTTCCCACCTGGGGAATATCTCAGTCAGACGTTCCCCCTCCTCGGAAGCTCCCTCGGAATTCACCATGTCATCAGACAGAGATGCTGAATGGCATCATACCTAATCATCTTTAGAAGGAACAAGTAAATTTTGCAAGCTTCTAAGCCTTGTTCGGCGAGAGTTCTTTGGTGGAAGAAAAATTTTTATACTTAGAAACTTTTTCTGACTCGCACAATTTCTTACCAAGATTCTAAGTATAGAATTTCTTCAAGGCATCCGAATGCCATATATTTTTCAATTCTCTACCTTCGGAGTTGCCAAGCTTATAGACTCCCTTTCGGAGTTCGTCAAGGACCAAGTAAGGCCCTTCCCAGTTTGCCCAAAGTGCCCAGTGGGACGGCCTTCGGGGCTCGAATTCAGTTTTTCAGAGGACGAGGTCTCCTTTCCTTATTCCTTTTGGCCTAACGCGTAGATTCGCAGCTGTGGCCACCCTTTGCTAAAAGGCTTTCCTTCTAAGTTCGGCCACCTCTCTATGTTCGTCACTCAAGTCGAGCTTAGTTCTTAATCCGAGGTCATTTCCTCCTTCATCGGACACTTGTATTCGGACTGATGGCCGTACTACTTTGATAGAGATAATGGCCTCTGTGCCGAAGACGAGTGAGAAAGGTTCTCCCCCGTGGCCCTTCGGGGTGTTGTCCGATAACTCCATAGTACACTAGGAAGTTCTCCTGGCCACTTTCCCTTTGCTTCCCCCAACCTCTTTTTCAGACCCTCTTTTATGGTTCTGTTGGATACCTCTACTTGTCCATTGCTCTGGGGATGAGCTACCGGGGCGAAGTGCATTTTTATTCTGAGGTTGGTGATGAATTCTTGGAATCCCTTGTCTGTAAACTGGGAACCATTATCGGCCATTATCACCCTCGGTATGCCAAATCTGCATATAATGTTCTTCCAGATGAAATTTTGTATATCTTTTGCCAAAATAGTTGCTAGGGGTTCTACCTCAACCCATTTATTGAAGTAATCCACTGCCACTACGCAGAACTTCACTCCTCCAGACACTGTCGGTAGCGGCCCGATGAAATCTATGCCCTAAACTGCAAAGGGAGAAGGGTAATCTGCCGAGGTTATTATTTTCGAGGGCAGTTTTTGGATGTTTTCATGTCTTTGGCAATTGTCACACTTCCTGACGAACTGCCTTGCGTTCTTTCTTAAGCTGGGCCAGAAGTACCATTGGCGGAGTATTACTCCCGCCAAGGCATCAGTTCCGATATGGGAACCGCAAGCCCCCTCATGGACTTCCTCGAGGACCATCTTAGCGTCCTCTTCGCTGACACACCTTTGTAGCGGACTTGCGTACCCTTGCCCATATAATTCTTCCCCAATTAGGAAATATTGTCCGGAACGACTTCGCACTTTTGCCGCTTCGTAAGAATCCTTGGGAAGCTCTTCGTTTGTAAGATACCTCTTTATAGGATCTTTCCACCCTTTGTCCGAGGTTGTTATGCTTAGTGTTGCTATGCTCGGGTGGCTCAACACTTCGGTAAACCTTTTTGATTTAGCCAAGCTGTCCGCTTTGGCATTATCTCGGTGAGGTACATTTTCAATATGTACTGCGTTGAACTCTTGGATAAGCTTTGATACGCACTCATGATATTTTGCTAAAGTTGGGTCCTTTGCGCTATAGTCCCCTACCATCTGCCGCACCACTAGCTGGGAATCGCTGTGGGCTTTTAGGTTTCTTATACCAATCTTTCTGGCCAGGCGTAATCCTGCTATGAGAGCTTCGTATTCTGCCATATTGTTCGTGACGTTAAACCCAAATTTGATGGATTTCATGACTTCCAGGCCTTCGGGGCCACCAATGATGACCCCAGCTCCCTGGTGCTCGGAGCCGGAAGCCCCATCTACAAACAGAGTCCATTCTGGGTCACTTTTGCCGAGGTTTAATTGTTCACCTTCGGCAACAGGTACCTCAGCAATGAAGTCTGCTAGAGCTTGGGCTTTTATTGCTTTCCTTGGCTCATAAGTAATATCATACTCGCCGAGCTCTATGCACCACTTGGAAAGTCTTCCCGAATGATCTACTCTCTTCATGACAACCCGAAAGGGTAGGTTACTTCGGATAATAATGGGGTGAGCTTGAAAGTACGGACGTAGTCTCCTGCTTGCTAGCACCAGGGCATAGATAGCTTTTTGTAGTAGGGGATACCTGACCTCGGTGCCACGTAGGTACTTGCTCACATAGTATACTAGCCATTGCTCTGCCCCCTCTTCCTTCACGAGAACCGAACTCAGTGCTTTTTCGGTAACAGCGAGGTATAATACAAGAGGTTCTCCTTCTCATGGTTGCCGAAGAGTGGGTAGGCGAGCTAGATAGAGTTTGAGCTCTTCCCAGGCCTTTTGGCAATCCTCGTTCCAAGGATGGTCATCGTCTCCGAGGTTGCCACCACTTTTTGCTGCCTTGGTAAGGACCTTAAAGAATGCTCGGCAGCGATCCCCATACCTGGAAATGAATCTGCTAAGGGACGTTATCCTCCCCGTGAGCCTTTGCACATCCTTTGTTGTAACAGGAGTTCAGAATTCGAGTAGCGCTTTGACTTTTTCCGGGTTGGCATCGATACCTCTTTCCGATACCATAAACCCGAGGAACTTGCCTGAGCTTACGCCGAAGATGCATTTTTCCGGATTAAGGCGAATTCCGAATGCTCTAAGTTGGTGGAAAGTTTCCTCCAAATCTGTGATATGACTGCCAGGCAACTTGCTTTTGACTATCATGTCATCAACATAGACTTCCATGTTTCTCCCTATTTGGTTTTTGAAGACCTTGTTCATCAGCCTCTGGTAGGTGGCTCCAGCATTCTTGAGCTCGAAGGGCATTTTGACATAGCAATATGTACCGACTTCGGTGATGAAGATGGTTTTTTTCTCATCTTCAGGGTCCATTCTGATTTGATGATACCCACTGAAGGTGTCGAGGAAGCTCAGGAGTCTATACTCGGCAGTTGAGTCTACCAACTGTCTATTGGCGGGAGAGGATATGAATCCTTAGAGCAAGCATCATTTAAGTTTCGGAAGTCGATGCACATTCGGAGCTTATCGCTTCCTTCTTTTGTGGCAATAACCACATTACTTAGCCATTCGAGGTATTTGACCTCCCTGATTACGCCCGCCTCTATCAAATGTTGGACTTCGGTTTTGACGAAGTTGTTTTTGTGTGCCGAGAGGCTTCACTTTTTTTGGCGAACAGGCCTTGCTTCTGGGCTCACTTTAAGGCTATGCTGTATTATGCGGGGGTCTACCCCAGGCATGTCTTTCGGCGAGTAGGCAAACAGATCTTTATTTATAAGTAGGAAAGATACAAGTTTTTCCTTGTCACCTTCGCCCAATTTTTTCCCTATTCGGGTATTTCGGCCTGGGACAAGCTCTATTTCTTCCGTTTCTACTTTCTCGGGATCTTCTGTTCCTTCTCCTTTTGACTCTTCTGCGGGTAAGACCTTCATTTCCGTAGTCTATGCGCAATTCGTCACTGGGGCTTTCCTCGCCTTAACAAACACTTTCTTCACCTCACCCTGGTCGATCAAGATCTCAGCATCTCCATCCTTAGTGGTGAAGGTGACAGTTAGGTACTTCACATTGGGGCAGATGTGGAGGTTCCCTTGCGTTTTCCTTCCAAGAATAGCGTTGTACGAGGAAGGGACATCTATGACGATGAACCTTGTCATTACGGAGGCAAATAGCTCATCCTTGTTGTTCACCGAAGTTCCTCTTAGCATCAGGGGGAGATCAATCCAGCCGAGGACGGGGAGTTCGGACGGTCCTACTCCAAAAGTATGAGAAGTGACGGTCTTGAGGTCGCTCCTTGATATACCCAGACTTGGTAGCAGGTGCGAGAATAGGACGTCCGCGTTTGAACCATCGTCAAGCAATACTCTCTTGACGTCCCAGCTACCTATCCTTGCCATAACCAGCAGTGGATCATCATGGGGAAATATGACGGTGGACCCATCTCTCCGAACCAGCTTTTTTGATGGGTTCCCATGTTCCATTACCGAAATCTCCCTAGCCCTTCTCTTCCTTTCTGCCGATGGCAGTCCTGTTGTGATCATTTGTATCACTCCTGCCGGGGGTGGCGGACGCCTTTTTGGGCTTCGGTTCCGACGTCTGTCGGAGTCGTATTCCTCGTCATCTCCTTTCCCCTCCTCTTCTCTTCTCCCCTTCGGGGAGGGCATCCGCAGGTAACGTCGGAGTTGACCTTGCTTTATCAGGGATTCAATGTACTTCCTCAGCTGGAAGCAGTCCTCGGTATCATGCCCGTGGTCCCGATGGAACTGGCAGAACTTCTTCATGTTCTTTTTGTTGTCCGAGGTCATGGCCTTTGGTCGTTGGATCTGAGCTCCTTGCCTTTCCATTGCCATAAGGATGTTCGTCCTTGAGGTGTTCAGAGGGGTGAAAGCCAGTGGCTTCCTTCCCCTAAGCTTCTGAGGCCGTCCCCCTGACTCGGTTGGGTAGCGAGGTTGCTGGCTCGGCCCCTCAGTGCGAATGTGGTTGGGTTTTGGGCCTCCCATTCTTAGTTCTTCAGCAGTCATGTGCTGCTCAGCCCTTCGGTAAAATTCACCAAGTGTGTCGGGGGGATCCTTGGAAAACTCGTAGAACAACTAAAAGTCTCTCCAAAGTCCTTATGTCATGGCCAGGATACGTATTTCTGGCCTGAACTTTGGAACACTTAAGGCTTCCCTATTGAATCTTTCGACATAGTCGCGAATGGTTTCCCCATTTTTCTGCACTATGTCGAACATTTGGACAGGCATCTTTGCCGTTGGCCGGCTCCCAATGAACTGTTGCATGAAGGCAGTAGACAACTCTTGGAACTCCATGATGGTTCTAGGAGCCAATGAGTTGTACCACGCGGTTGCTGGTCCGGCGAGGGTGACCTCAAAACATTTGCACAAGGTGGCGTCATCAACACCGTGCAACACTATGCTATGCTTGTATTTGGTCAGATGAGCCTGGGGGTCAGTTTGGCCGTCGTAGGTCTCCAACCGAGGTACCCGAAAGTTGCTCGGCATGGGTGCTTCGACCACCGCTCGGGTGAATAGTGATTCATCTCCGTTGAAAGTTTTTGACAACCTAGCCCAGACGGGCTTCCGAGCTACCTACCTTTCCACTCTTTCTAGCCTCTTTAAGATTTTCTCCATAAGGAGTGTGGCACTGGGCTCTTCTTCCTGCTGTCTATAGGTTTCCAAGAATGGAGACTGACGTCTCTTCTTCGGGGAGTGACTCCGGCGCCGAAGAGATGGCGACTTCTCTTTAGGTGAAGAACTCCTTCGGTGGGGAGTTCAGGGTCGTTTTGACCCTGTTTTTCCCGCAGGCCACGTCCCAAGGGGTATGTTTTCCGTCGAGGACTCATCTCGTTGATCTCCGCTTCCCGAACTCTGATGAGTTGACCTGGGACTCTTCTCCCGATGAGGTACTGGTGAGGAGGGCCTTCGACCCAGATTTGGCTGCTGCCATCTTTGGTCTAACTACTGCGTCATTTCAGCCATGACAGAACATTGGAACTCGCACAGGAAGCCCATGGTAATAGTCAGAGGACGTTCATCCTCAAGCAAGGAAGTCCCTGCTGCAATTTGTTTGGTTGCCGGTTGAACCTCTGGCGCGGACGGGGACTTCAGAAGTCCCTTGTCCTTAGAACGCCGAGTTTCAACAACGGCGACCTGGGAGTGGGTTCCCACAGACGGCGCCAAATAATGCCCAGCAGCATCTTCATCGTGTGACATAGTGTGACCGAAAGAGACTTCTGGTGTGGGGGAACGCCTAAAGTGGAGATTTCCCAGGAGGATCTACCTGAAACACTCAGAAGACAGAGGTTAGGAGGTCCCCGGAGTCTTTTTCCGGGGAGGAGCCTCTGACGCCCAAGTTAGTGTTTTGGAGGTGGAGAGGGAGTACTAAGGGCCAAAGATTCTTGCCTGTTACGTTTTCTTTTCAATGAGGGAAAAAAGATCCCTTGCTGAGACCATTTCCCTGATATATATAAGAGGGGGTAGCCCGTTCAGATTGTGACACGTGTTCGGTCGGATGTAAGCTGTACTTCTGGGCATGGGGGCCTTTAGCCGCCTGCAGGCTTCTCGGGCCACGAGCTAGGGCAAGCATAGCCCTACATGACAAGATGTAGGCGGCGTCGGCGTGTCAGAACGTATGTGAGGGCAGCGTGTAGCGTGTGCGGGCGACATGTCAGAGGCTCCTTAATTGCTTCTACCGTACCCCCGAGGTCCCCTTGGTTGAGGTCGCCCTTCGGAGTGAGGACCCTTCTTCTGGAATTGTACCAGTAGTTCGGGGGATTCCCTAGCTATGAAGTTTCTCCTTCGGGGGGATTCTCTCCTGCCGAAGGTGGCTGGTCCTTCTCCCCCGAAGTTGGTTCGGTTGCCTTTCCGAGGGAGGCAACACGCTAGTTTCCCGAGGTTGGCACTGTCATCCTCGGGAGCGTTGGCGGACTACCGAGGTCATGTGCCCAAGGCGTCAGACTTCCTCCTTTCCGAGGTCAGTACTGGCTCTCCTTGTGGGTGACATCGGATTTACCGAGCATGATACCTAGCTGGAGTTCTCAAGTTATTGGGGCGATAGCACTTCGGCTATCAACGTGTCAATTAAGTTAGGAAGTTAGAGGAAAAGAAAGTACACAGTCATAGAGGAAAGATTGAGGAAGTTTGAGCATGCCATTGGAAGTTTAGAAAAATAAAATAGAATTTGAAAGGTACCTAGTTAAACCTTGAGAAAAAGTTTTTCCAAGTTTTGATGTGTTAATGTGGTGCAAGATGAATTATCACCGGCATCTTATTGTTGGAGCTATGTCCCATGATCTACTAGCTACCCCTATTTCTACTGTTGTATCTTAGTCTGTGGGTGGTCAAGTCCTTGATTCATTTACAAGTTTCCTAACTCCTAAAATAGTGCAGACACTTGTTTGTACACAAGATTGGCTTAGGCAGACTCGATATGTTAATGTGGAGGAGGACTTGGAGGAGCTTGAAAAGATTGAATATGGCATTATTTATACTTACACTATGGTTTTACATTTTTTTGGCATCATCCAGCTACACTTTATTATCTATTTAAATATCATTTTTTTCATGTTTCTAACTTTTTTTTCTAGAGGTTTCTGATATGAGTTTGGGAATTCAATGATTGAAATTTTATTCAAGGTATTCTCTTCTATTTCCATTCATAGTTCTTTGTGATACTTTGTGTGGATGAGGTTGTTAAAAGTTCAAACAATTCACTTTCAAGCATTGGATATGGAGGTCGTTAAAGGAATGTAAAGGTCAAAAATTTTAGATTCATTAACTTCCGTTTTAATTTGTAGGTTTGATGAAATTTAATTGATGATGATGGAAGCTTGTGCATTAAAATGGAATGGTGGCATGTAACTCAAGAGCACTCTTTATTGATTCTAGATGTCACCATGTTTAGAAAATTTTCCATTTGTTAGGATGCTTTAAGAATATGTAAACTTAAGAAGCTTAAATTCTTGCTTGGCAACTTGTGAGATTGTTTATTTAGGATTTTCAAAACTTGGATGGATCACTACTTTCTATTTTGTTCAATTATTATGTTGAAACTTTAAGGGAAAATTGTGAAACTTGCAGAAATTGCAAAAATTTTCATAAGGCCAACAGGTATATAGATGGCAAGTGAATTTGATTTATTTGGTTTCAAACCAAACCTAATTAAAATATTATGGTTCGATTTTATTCGGTTTTCTTGTACAATTTGGTTAATTCAATTTGTAATAGTTAAAAACCAAAAACTGGTTATGTAAACAAATTTTGTTCAGTCTAAACTGAATTAACCGAATACCCAGCCCTAACTTGGATTACAATCCCTTGGACTCGTAACTTATCTAATTAGATTACTTGGCCCTGCCAAGTAACCTCTATAATCCAAGATCAGCTCGGTAGACAATGCATGTGCACACCCTATATGCCATATCATTGTTGTCTCGACTTGGCTCTAATACTATATGTAACGGCCCAAATCTAGAACTTGTTAACGAAACACCTGTCCCCATCATATAGGTTATCCTTTGTGAAAAGGATAAGTGCTAGGTGATTGTGTTCTAGAACTTAAGCCTATATATCCACATAAGGCTTCTCACATTTCTCCCATGTAGGATATGAGGGTGCTATCCTTCTGAGACTATTAATAAGATTTCACTGTACCATTTGCCGCATTAGTCAACTGTTAACACATCGACGCTAAAGTATAGTCCATCATACTCTTTCTTTTTTTATCCTTTCTTCCTTTCCCCCTGTATGGGCTGCCGACTGCATTTCCCCCACACAAACTAATGGTGTTTTGTTTTGTTTTTTTTTTTAGATCGCATGCAAATTGTTAAAGGGAAAAGTGGTCGGTGCTACACAATCTCATGAAAAAAGTAAATCAAAACCTACAAGGCCCCAATTGAGGGGGGTCTCAGACCAAGCCTATGTCCTTTTGATGTAGACGATGAGGATAATTATAGAGCAATACTTCTGGCTAGCCGGAGTTGGGGCGCTCTTTGGCCAGGTAGATGTTAAGGTGCACTTCCCTTTGGATGATTTTTTCTCTATTTACCTAGCCCAGTTACAGGTTATCTTCTGCCTTCCTCTTCATCCCTTGTTAAACCAACTTCTTGAACATTTTCAAATCTTGTTTTCTCAGCTCATCCCTAATGTTTTTATTCATTTTAAAGCCTTCATCCTCACCTGTTATATGGTGGGGTAGTTCCCATTTTTAGAGCTTTTTGGACTCCTATATGCTAGCCCTAGTTCCTGGATTTGTGTTTCTCCACATTGCCACCATTTCCAATGAGTGGAACCACTTTTTTGCTTTTTCATTTGCTTAGAATTTCCTGGGGAAAGTTGAAAGGTAGGTTTTTTCTTTGGCATGGGCAACCTTTGTGGCAGTTCCCATCCAAGTGGGCCAACCTGCTCATCCATGATATCTATAGTTGTCCTTCATTGATTGAGGGAATAGCGGTCGCATAGTCGCACCACGAGCTATTGACGTAACTAGAATTGGTATCAGTAAATGAAAACTTTGATAACCCTTGCTTTTCTCCTACTAGTGTCTAAATGAGACCACATTGAGACTTATCAAGGTTAGTCAGCCTCACTTATGTTATGGGGTGAAGAATCCTCTAAATTGGGTTAAGGGTGCCAAAGGATGGCTAATAGAGAACTTGGAAGTTACTGCCACGGCCAAACGAAGTATCTTCTTCATCTTTTTGCTTACTATTGAGATGTCTTTTGTCTTTGAATTTATTAATTGTTTCCTTTATCTTTTTGCATAGCATGGGTCATGCTATTGCTATTTGAACAAGAGACTAGGGCTTTAAGAGGGCTCGTCGAGGCCTGGAAAGTGCAGTTTGCATCCTTAGCCGTCACTCATTTTCTACTGGCCCAAATTGTTGAGGTCATAACTTTGCCTTAACCTCTGGTCATTTCTCAAAGATCCCCCTATTCTGACCCTTTCATCCATGGTCACTAAAGAGATGCCCCTTGCAACCTTAATCGTGCTGGACAAGGAATAAGAAGATATTGAGGCAAGTTTCATTCGATAAAAAAACAAGGCTCAAGTGGAAAGCCTTAATAGGGGTCATTTAGAAGGCAAGAAAGTGGGGGCTCTATCTACCTTACTTCTTGGCTCATATCCTCCTAGTAATATTCCTTCTTAACTTTTGTCTTTCCTGAATCTTTAAAAGTTTCTACTTTTTCTTCATACTTTTCTTGTTTTGGTTACAAGTGACTCATAGTCTACAAGGGCTTCTATGGAAAGGGACCCCACTCTGCCGTTGGGGATGCCAAAGGGAACGGTTCCTCCTTCGGGGGATCTCACTGCCCAAGTTCGAGGGTTGTCTTGAGAAGTTTTTCCTTCTCTAAATGATCGATGTGCGCTTTTGTTTGGAGGTCTTGAGCATCATAAGTCTGGATGCAAAAAAAAAACTGATGGTCGAGAAAAGGATTATTGAGGAGTCTCTGTTTGATCCCTTTTAGGATGTTGACAAGAAGGAGTCCATCCTTGGAGACCATGGGGACCAAGCTTGGTGGATCCTAAAGGGGGTATGCCTCCCTAAGGGTCGCCATCTTCTGGCTTGCATGAGGGGAAGCGAGTGAACATTAGCCGGCAATGCTAACACCCTCCTTCATGTAATTAATTCCTCATTCAGTTCTTTTTTAAGCTTCTTCAAAATTTTACTAACTTCGTGTGCCCCCTACGCATGAAGTATTGCAAGGGCTACTCCAAGTCCATTTTTAGCTTTTGCCCTTTTTATTTATATCCTTTCCTGGAAAACTCATTTATCCTATTTTAAACCCCTAACGTTTTAAAATGGCCATTACCCCTTGACGTTCATAAAATCTTAACCAAAGATTTTATCCATTCCCTTGTTTTTTTCCCAACCTTGAGCTCCCTCTTCTCCCTCATTTCATTTACACACTACACCTTTGTTGGTTTTATCAATAATGAGACTAAGTTTCGCTCCACACTTAAACATAGAAATGTGTACGCCAAGGTTTTTTTTTTTTTCATAACTCCAAGGTTTATTGGTATGTATATGTATATGTGTATGTAGATTAAGAAAATGATACATCAATCATCATACTTGCATGATATGATAAACCCTTCCACGATACCCAACCAAAGCTCATAGAAACAACGTACATTTAAAACTTAAGTGATAAACAAGCCTGCCTAATTCCCTAAACATTTCAACATGCAACGAGAGGGGGTGATCTTATTACGTAGACCCTGCACATGACCACCCGGGTGGTTTATTTGCAAGGACAGAGAGATGGCAGAGAAGCAAGAAACGAAGGTGGGAAGACGACCAGCAAGAGAGACAGTCGATCGTATTCTAGCTAGCCACTCATTTCTGGGGTATTTTTACCTCGAGGCAGCAAAGGCACTTTGAAGGGCCTACCTCATACCCGTCGTCGTCATAATTTACATGGCAAATTCCTTCAATCACGTCCACTTCTTCCTCCTTGCAATCTCGGTCACACTCATTTGGATTGAAGCAAGGGCGACCAAGCGGGAAAAAACTACTGCATTCGTCCACACCTAGTGGTGTTATTCCTGCATGCAAAAGTCCATAAACATAGCTGTACTTCAACTAGCAATGAAAAAAAAGCAGTTCTGGGAAACAGAGATGATCAAAAGCATACACATCAACTGAAAATTAAAGAAAAACAAAATCAAAATTAAGCCTGTCCGAAAGAGAAAAAGAGTTGCGAGGAAATATAAGACATGGAGCAAGCAAACCAATGAGCTTGGCACTCTTGAAACCGAAATTAGTGGAAGGAGACAGGGGTTGGAACATCAGAGAGAGATGAAGTGGAGGGATTTATCTATTACTGACGGGACTAGATGGCGGGGCTCTTGCTGGTGGTCTAGTGGCGGAGGCCAGGACGAGGCTGAAAGTCAGGAGTGAAAAGGGGTGTGGCAATACTTGAATTGCGTGGCGCCCAAACAAAATAGCAAAGACAAGCTAGAATATCACCAGTCTAGCCCCCAAGCAAGCCATCCAGATCTCCAATTCAAAGGCAGCAGCTGCACCTATGCGAATCGAGGGAATTGGGAAGATGAGGGTTTGCTCCAGACTAGATGGCTGGAGTCGGCCAGATGCGTTATGGGCCTGAGACTGAGTGGCGAAAGCATGCTGAGAATTGCAATATGGATTGTTAGTCTAGACAAAGTACGTACCGTGGTGGTTGGAGATGATCAACATAAGGACGCATGTGAAGACAAAAACCGGAAGAAACCTCCTTGCCGCCATATCTGCTTTGCTTCAGTGCCACTGATCTGCCTGTTGATGATCTTAACTTGCTTCTTTTGTTTTCTGTGATCAATGCAATTACATTGCACTTGCAGAACTCATTGCTAGCGAGCTATATATAATAATTAAGGCATACAAAAGAGACAAGGCTGGCGATCTTCCTGAGATAGTGCTGGTGAAATGAAGCATTCTTGGTAGCTTATTACCCTGACCAGGGTTCAGTATGGGGTCAGATTTTTGGCAAAAACAAACAAACCGGAATAGCTATGGTTTCAGAAAAATATAAACCAACTCATTAATAACTGAGAATGGAAATCAACCAAATCATGAGTTTTGTTATTTCAATTCTAATTTTTTATTGTCTTAGATTTGCATGAAATACTTTTAATGGCCGCAAAATTCAATAAAATATCATCCAAAACAATTGTTGAAGAGAAAAAGAAACTAGATCCATCAACATTTTCTATATTAAGAAATATTTATCACAATTCATAAGTACAACCAAGTTTTATACACATTTAATTAGTAGAATTTAAAAGAGTAGCACATTAACTTACCAGATTCATTAAGGAGACGATTATCATTTATTTTAAATTACAAAAATACCTGCACAATATAGTTTTAAATAATTGAATATATGATTATAAAAAAAATTAATATATGGGTAAATATGTAAATTCATAAATTCTATAATACATTTAAATATGGGGTTTTGATTTCGATGCTTGCTCGTTAGTCTTTACAGTGGTGGAGTTGATGCTTTCCCCCTCAAATTTTGGTGTGGTGATGTAACTTGACCTTTTGCAATTTCGACGTTGGTGTCTTTGTGGCAGGATTGGTGTGATTTGAAATCATCGGTTCTCCAGTTTTTGGTTTCTAATTCAAAATCATCAAACTCTCATTTGATTCACTTTTATTGTTAACATTCGAAGCTTTTCCAAGTTTTGGTGAATCGGCACAATTTGAAATTGTTGGTTCCTCTCTTTTAATCGGGCTTGGGGTGGGATTTAGAAGTTTGATGGGTTTGAGAGCAGTGGCCGTCGAGGGCATCAGAAAGCAGTAGTGGCTGGGCGTATGGCCTTGGAAGGCTCCAAGAGATGGTGCACAATGACGATGGGTGAGTTCGATTAATTTCGTAGTTGGTTTTCATATTGAATTTCTAGGTTCCAAACACGAAGAGTTCAATGAGGGAGAAAATATTTTTGTTAGATGCATAAGTGTGCTATTCAAAGTTTATAAGAGAGGAGATTAAGAGGGAAAAATCAGTTATTTTCTATTTTCCTCTCATAATAGCGAATCACAAAGTTAAGTTTCTAGGGAGAAAGTGTTGGTATTTGAAACAAGGGAGGTAAAAAGTACAGGTATTGGAAACAAGGGGACAAAACGTAAGGTTTGGCTAAACCCCAAGACAATTTGTTTTTTTCTTTTTGTAATTCTCCCTTTTATTTATTCCATCTAAGATCATTGTTTTTTGTCCTCGAACTATTTGGCCCTATCTTAAGGAAACTATAGACACAACTGCCCAGAAAATCTTATTTACTTTCAGTATTAGAAGGTCCACAAAGGCAAGCCAAATCAAAATGTAGTTTACTTCACATCAAGACAAAAATAATCGTCCACATAGTAACTCTACGAGAATGTTACCCAATAATCGACAATTACAAGATGGCTAATTAGATGCATTACATTGGTGGCCGGTATGGCCAATATTAAATTATCCAACAGCCATGGTTAAATTACAGCAAGGGAAAATGTTATATACTTACGGTGTAACTACCTTCATAATCATAATCATATTAATTTATTTTCAAAGATCTAATAATGTATTTCAAATTGTAAAAAAAAAAAAAAAGGCAAGTTATGCAAACTTGCAGAGGAAAGAAGCAATAGTTGATCAGGACATAAAAAAAATTGGAAAGTAACATAAATTACGACAGTAGAAAAGGGGTTCTAGGTAAGAAGATATTTGATTATAAAGCGACAATGATTCTTTCATAGTTGGAGAAGCTGAAAAGGAACATGGTGAGTCGGCTATTATTTTTCTTGTCTCCAAGATGGGAGTGTTCTTAGGGACTTTGGGATAGAGTTTTATGAGAGGGCTTTAGTTTCTGTTTGTATGAGGAAGGTGTGGCTTGGGGTTCTTTAGGAGGACTTTGGGTTCTTCCCTTGGGTTTATGCTTTGGGTGCTTGATCCATCATCCTTTTTCTTTAAAGTGATGTATGTACCTCTTTTCTTTTAGTATAATTTTTTGCTTTTCCATTAAACAAATGTATTCCAAATGCTTGTCTAGATGTAGTAATTTACCAGACAAATAATTCTTAGATACATAATCACTGTAGTTTTTGAAGTATACATGATTGATTTTTGTTCATTATATGTTTGATCACTTCAATATTTATTGTCTACACAAGCATAGAAGACATGGATAAGAAATTACTACTAATTAACTAAAGTCATTAACAATAAGGTAATGCTTTTATAAATTTCATTAAGTTTCATCACCTTCCAATTGATATTCCTCACTTTCTCTACCTTTTTTTTTTGTTTGAATTTTAATTACATTAAAAAAATAGACTACAATCCAAGAATTCAATACCATAGTAGTCTACATACACCCTCAACTCATGGAAAAGATTAATGATTAACTATATATGCTATATCGATTGAGGGGTATCTTAGCACACCTGTTCCTATTAAGCATATCTAATTATTCCTATCAATAATTTAATTGTTTCTTTTTCAAAGCATTTCGATGTCCCTTACAAAAACAATGTTTATTTTAAGTGTTTTAGATACAACCTAGTGGCATATGAGCTTAAGCATGGCTCATAATGAGCCAAGCCCATTTCAAAGAAATTAGTAGCAAAACACAAGGAGTACAGCCATGAAGGAACAAAAAAGGAAGCCCAGTAAGAATGGAAACAAGATTCCCTAATTGTGGGATAATTGTCATCTAGAAGCGATCCACCTGGATCCCCTATTGTAATGTAAATAGGCCTCTCTTTCACTTGTCTTAAGGTATGATGATTAATTATGCACTTCACTATTTGCTTCTCTTTATTGGAAATTGACTTGATCATTGGAGGGATTCTCCAGGAAAAAACATCCCGGGGCTCTGACACTATTTTTGGTCATAGGATCTCTGTGACTAAAAACACTTCTACCATTAACATTTGAAGCTTCTCCAGTTTTTGGTAAATCGATGTGATTTGAAATTTTTGGTTCCTCTCCCTTAATCGAGCTTGGGCGTAGATTGAGAGGTTTGATAGGTTGGAGAGTAGTGGCTGTCGGGGACATTGGAGAGTGGTGGCTTCTAGGCGTACAACCCTGGCAGGCTCCGAGAGATGGTGCACTATGACAATGGGCAAGTCCGATTCATTTTGCTGCTAGTTTGCTTGATGAATTTCTGGATTCCAAGTGCGAAGAGATCAAGGAGGAAAAAATAGTGGTTTTTCATTAGATGCATAAGTTTGGGATTCAAAGTTTATTAAAAGAAAAAAAGGCTAAGAGGACAAAATCAGTTATTTTCTGTTTTCTCTCATAACAGTGAAGCATAAAGTTAAGTTTGTAGGGGGAAACTGTAGGTATTTCAAACAGGGGAGGGGAGACGCACAGGTATTTGAAATAAGGGGACAAAATCTGAGGTTTGGCCAAATCTCAGGGGAATTTTTTTCTTTTTTGTAATTCTCCCTTTTATTTATTCCATCCAAAGATCTTTGTTTTTGTCCTCCAACTATTTGGCCTTATCTTGGGGAAACTTTAGACCCAACTACCTAGAAATTCTTATTCACTTTCCGTATTAGAAGATCCAAAAGGGCAAGCCAAATCAAAATGTAGTTTACTTCACATAAGACAAAAAGAATTGTCCACATGAGTAACTCTACAAGAATGTTACCCAATAATCGGCAATCACAAGATGGCTTATTAGATGCATTACATTGGTGGCCGGTATGCCCGATATTGAATTATCCAACTACCATGGTTAAATTAAAGCAAGGGAAAATATTATATACTTGCGGTGCAACTACCTTCATAATCATATTCATTTTTCATTTATTTCAAAAGATCTAATAATGTATTTCAAATAGTAAACAAAGGGCAAGTTATGCAAACTTGCAAAGAAAAGAAACGACAGTTGATTGGGACACTAAAAAATTGGAAAGTAACATAAAATATGATAGTAGAAAAGAAGTTCTAGATAAGAAGATATTTGATTGTAAAGCGATGATGGTTCCTTCATAATTGGAGAAGCTGTAAAGGAATATGGCGAGTCATCAATTATTTTTCTTTTCTCCAAGATAGGAGTGTTCTTAGGGACTTTGGGATAGAGTTCTATAGGAGGGCTTTATTTTTTGTTTGTATGGGGAAGGTGTGGCTTTGTGTTCTTTAGGAGGACTTTGGGTTTTTCCTTTAGGTTTGTGCTTTGGGTGCTTGATCTGCCATATTTTTCTTTAAAATGATGTGCATACCTTTTTTCTTTTAGTAGAATTTTTGCTTTGCCATTAAGAAAACGTATTCTAAATAACTATTTAATTTACACTAAGCCAAGTCAAAATCAAACACTTCTCCATATGTGTAACACCATATGCGATGGGAAATTGCATGCATGAGAGCAGTTGGACTAATGGCTCCTCATGGGTTTCACTCCATCCTACAATCTTACTTTTTTATTACTGTAACAGATGGTGATGATGATATTAAAGTTCATATACAATCTACTATATATACATAAGTAGCCACCAAAAACTGTTTGTCTAGATGTGATAGGGAAAGTGATTGGATAAGCTAGGCCGAAGAGCTTGATGAATAGTAGATTAGAGTCCTGCGTGCAAAGGTAGTGTCAAAGTCCCAAGATGTGTTCTCAAGGGAAACCCTCTGATGCTTAAGTTAGTTTTTCGGCAAGGAATAACAGTGAGAAGAGGATGAGAGCTGGAATCCCTTACCTCGGGATTGGTGAGGGCATCATATAGACAAGGCGAGCTTTGGGTAACTCATTCTCGGGATAGAAATCCTGTAGCTTATCCCATGTTTGTAGGATATAATTTTCTTCAAAGAAAGAATTCCCTTTAAGGCATTTATGGGCCTCTAGGAACGACATAGCCCCTAGCGATCTGGATTTGGGCCCTTGGGCCTGTCTCCTACCAATGGGTCTCCCCCATGAAGGAATGTAGGTTAAAGGTCCCACATTCCTATGTGTGTTGTCATGCTTCTTCTGGAGAGGAGGTACGATTCGCTTCTTTCCTTTGTTGTTTCATGGGTGTATCCAAGCGACGTTGTTTAGGGTGAAGGTGCGATCCCTCCCTCCCCTTCATTAGCTTCTTGGGGAAGTTGGATAAATGTCATCATTCTAAATTTCTTCCCCGCCCTTCTCATGGGGTTATAACACATGTCAAGTGTTTCAGTTGAAAGGAAGGTGATGAGACATTCATTAAATGCTATTCAGGAGAGTGACCACGCGTGGCTATCTTAGCAGCTGCTAATGGCCATGCATCCTTTGGTGATTGACCGATTATTTGTAGTGGTGCTTTTTAGGAAAAACCATGGTCGCAGGTTTCCTTATATATACCGCAAGGGTTTCTGCCTTAGCTTTTTCACTATTTGGCTTGTTATGCTATTTTCCTTGAGATTTTTTGTTTCTTGCTCGTTGTTAGCGCCAAAGTTCTCTGGAGTTTTTTTCTTTTGAAGTTTCTCTTCTTCTTATAGTGTCCATCCTTCTTCAGCACATCATGTAGCAGGTTCTTATTCTCTTCTTCTGACATAAGTTATCTGCCAATTGTACTGTTCTGTTGATTAGATTCTGCTTTGAAGGAATTCTACCCAATATCGCATTCCAAGCAAAAATATTAATCTTCGACGGTACCCATTTGTTCTAAATAGTTGCTTCACTTGATGCCTAGGATTCCTCTATTTTTGTGTCAAGGAATAAGCACATCTTTGCTGCTGTATACTCGCCATCTAGTGTTAAGCTCGACATTGGTTTGTCATTCTTTTTAGGATTAACTTGCACACTTTCAAGCATTTGAATCCAAACTTCCAACTCTGCCGCCTCTCTAGCCCTCAACGATCTTCTCCATTATGGACCATCTCTCCACACACCTCTTTGTGCAACTATACTTTCTTGATTACAATATAGCGTAAACAACCAGCGAAACTTCATCATCAACTTTTCTTCTCCCACACATAAATCTGACCAAAACCTCACTTTATCCGCTATACCAACTTTCCACTGGAATGACCCCTTTAAATCAATTCCTAATTTTTCACAATCATTACTTAAATCAACGATGTTTACCTAAACCCGACCCTTTCTCCTCTCACTTACATCGCCCTCCAGCCCCCTTCCTTCCCATAAAGACTAGCGACCATTCTTCTCCATAAAAGCACTTTTCTCACATTTAAAACTCCACCACCACTTTAATAACAAAGAAATATACTTATGGTCTAGACTTTCTACACTCAACCTGCCCACCTCCTTATTTTTTATCACCTTACTCCACTTAACCCAAGTGATTTTTCTACCCTCCCCAAATCCCATGCCCCTAAGAAAAAATTATTTTTCAAGAGATTAGAGGAGACTCATTGGGGCTTGGAAGGTCGAAAAGAAATAAAGAAGTAAACTATTGAGTACGGACTTTATCAAAGTTAATTTGCCATTTTCAGACAGCAATGTTTCTTTCCACCCACTCAACTTTGCTTTAAAACTGTCCACAACTTTCTTCCAGGAATTTACTCTTCCCATATTGGAGCCTACTAGAAGATGCAAATAATTAAATGGGATTTTCTCCGCTCAGCGCTATAGTGTTGATACTGCCATTTCAACTTCCCCATCTGAAACTCCAACCCCACGCAAGCAGCTTACGAACATGTTTATTTTTAGCTCCGAAGTCAGTTGAAAGACTTTTAAAATTCTGTTGAAATTTAGCATGTTTTCCAAGTTCCAATCGCCTATAAAAAGCATGTCATCTGTGCATTGGAGATGTAAGATCATCTCCCCTTCAATCCCCAACTGAACACCTTTGAATAGCCCCTTGACTCCAGCTTCCCTTACCAAGACATTTAAAGCGTCAACTGCTATTAAAAATAAAAATGGAGATAGTGGGTCTCGTTGCCTTAGGCCCTTTTCCATTTTAAACTCACTTGACGGGCTTCCATTTATCAATATCAAAATTGGAGCTAAGCAAAGACATGCTTTGATCCATCCTCACCATTTTTCTCCAAAACCCATTTGATTCATTGTACTATCCAGGGAAGCTCAATTTACATAGCAAACGCCTTTTCAAAATCTTCTTTGGAAAGCATTGCCTTCTTCGATCTTTTTAGGTAAACCACCATCCCTGATGCCCAGCAGCATCTTTGTCAGGTGACATTGTGACTTCCTGAGAGGGAGAACGTCTGGAGCAAAGATTTCCCAGGGGAGTGTGCCTGAAACGTTCGGAAGAAAGGGGTTAGGAGGTCCCCGGAGTGTCTTTCCGGGGAGGATCCTCCGACGCCCAAGTCAGTACTTTAGGAGGAAAAGGGAGGAGAGAATGCAAGGGAGCTGGGGGATCTTGCCTGCTTGTGTTTTCTCAGGGATAGGAGGTCGGATCCCTTGCCAAGGCCTGTTTCCTTGTATTTATAGGGGTGCCCAGCCTGTTCAGATCACAACACGTCTTCGGTCGGATGCGATCTGTACTTCCGGGCGTAGGGGACAGGTAGCCGTTTGTAGGCTCCTCGGGTCTGGGACCGAGACAGGTCGTGACAAGACTTGGACAGCGTCGGCGCGTCAGACCGCCGTTCGAGGCGGCGTGTAGCGCATGTGGGCAACATGTCAGAGACTCCTTAAATGCTCATACCGTGCTCCCGAGGTCCTCTGGGCGATGCCGTCCTTTGGTACGGACGCCCCTCTTTGGGAATTATGCCTGTAGTTCGAGGAGTTCCCTGGTTCGGGGCTTCCGCCTTCGGGGAGATTCTCTCCTGCTTGAAATAGCTAGTTTTTCATCCCTGAAGGCGATCCGTTTGGTCCCCCGAGGGAGCCGGTAACATCCTTGAAATTCCTGACGTACTAGCCGAAGTCCCGAGTTCGAGGTGTTTGACTTCGTTCTTTCCGAGGTCAGTGATAGTGCCTCTCTCGGATGACGTCAGGCTTCCCGACCACACTTTTGGCAAGAAGTATGTACTGAGAGAGGTGATAGCCATTCGACTATCACAGGCCCCCCTTCGGAAAGTCAAAGTGGAAACTTCGGCTTGTCGGCTTTCGGAGGGCGTCCTTCGGGGCCTTGGGTGTAATACCTGTGCCAAAGATGTACCTTTTGTCCGAACACATAGGCTGTTCGACCATAGCCTGCCTTTTGGTGTCTTCCAGGTAACCCACTTCTTTCCTTTTGCAGGTCTGCGCAACGTCGCGTCTCGTAACCAGGCGTGTCAGTCTGGAGTGGCGCGCCCAGGGTTTAAGGGTGTCAGAAGGTGTGTCCTTCTTTTGGCGCGACGGCTGACACGTGGCACACTTGTCATTGGAGGGGACTGCATCGGTTACGGCAGGCGCGCCATTTTATGCGCAAAGAGCAGTTATGGCGACTGTTCGCCTTCGTGGAGTACTTATGACGCCGGTTCGCCTATCCTCCCTCGGCCTATATATGGCCTGTTCCATCATAAGCTCCTTTTGTTCTGCTTTTGCTCTTCCCCTGCTCACAACTGTTTTTGCGTTTTTCGCGGCGGTGCTTTTTCTTAGGCGATTTCCGGCCACCTTTTATGACGGCGACTCCAAACCCAGACTTTGGCAAAACGTTTGGTGGGTTTTGACTTTCAAAATTCTTTGATTTTCTGTGCTCTTTTGCTTTTCTGAAAGCTTTCCCAGAGTCGGTTTTTCATCCCCCGAAGTCCTTTTTTCTTCGAAAATGTCTTCGCCAACTCCTCTTATGACTGTTTCCCCCATCCCAGAGAGCTGGCTTCCTCTTCTCAATCATACTTGCTGTACGACTTCAGAAAAATTGGAAAGATGGACCAAAAAGTTCTTTCTTCCTTCTTACGCCACCACCAGACTTCCTGGCTCTCAGGAGGTCAGTTTTATGAACCGCCGAAATGAGGTTACCATTTTTCGCGCCCAACTGAAGGCCGGACTTCGGTTTCCTCCCTCGAAGGTGATTTGCGACTTTTGCCAATTTCATGGCATTGCCGTAAATCAACTTCCCCCGAACTCGTACTGCTATTTTAACGCCTTCCTTTGCATGTGCGGCATTTTCAAAATAGAACCCCATTTCATTCTTTTTATGCAGTACTATAAGCTCTACGCGGTCCCGAAGGGTGGCTTTTACTTCATGCTGCCTCGGGGATCAGGGAGCAAAAAGTATATGTTCACCTTCGCCACTAAGGACAGCTGGCGAGGGTGGCAAGGAAAATTCTTTTTTCTGAAGATGGAGGAGGCCTGGTCGTACGTTCCGACCAAGTGGGCTCGGGGAAAGCTGGAGACGGATGTTGTAGACCCGAAGAGGCTGCTGACTCCTGAGTTGGCGGCCAGATTCACGGACTTCGACAGACGGATCCGAGCAGTCTCCGACTGGGATTCCGAGGTCCCTTCACGCTCCCTCTACCCCTTCCCCATCATGTGGAAACTGATGACCGAGGAGGTCCTTCGGGAACTAGGGGTAGTGAAGGAGCATAAGACGGACCTCGGGATGCCGGCTCCTGCCATCGCAGGGAAAGACTCCTGGCTGGTGAGACTCCTTCGGAAGGAGGTTACTTACGAGGCCTTTTGTGAGCGTAAGTTATCTCAAAATCTTCTGCTATAGGTACGTCTTGGACTCACACTGATGTTTTCCTTCTGTTTCAGAGATGGGCGACGAGTCCGCTGCTTACTACAAGTCCCTTTTCCTCGGTCAAGCCGAGAAGGGCGAGCAGACAAAGAAGGCCATCTCCCGAAGGCGCAAAACGACTGGGAGTGGGCCATCCTCGGTCAAACGGGCGAAGAAGGACGCGCCTCCTCCTCACCAGGAAATTCCCGAGGAGGTGCGTGAGGAGCCAGAGGCCAATACCGCCCAGCCGACCGACGTCCCTCCCCGGAGTCCCACTTCCTCGGTGGCTCTCTTGGACGCCTTGGTGGAAGTCCTTTCTGCCAAGGAGCTCGAGGAGCACCGTAAGAGCAAAGGCAAGGAGATCTCTGCCGAGGGGGTCCGGGACTCCAACGATGAAGTTGCCGAGGTGCCACCAGGTTCGTTTTTTAGACAAGCTGAGGTGCCTTTATTTTTTGAACTTTGAGGATTACTTGTGTTGACAAGCTTCTTGTCTTGCCGTGCAGAGGAGGTACCATCTTCGGCATGGGTGGCTGAGCACGCCCGGAAACGGGCCCTTCGGGATTCCCATATCCCGAAGAGGAAGATCCCGAGGGAGCCTTTCTGGTCGTTTACGGAGTACATGAACTTGTACTCTGGCGACTGCCAGCAAATGGCCAACCAAATTTCAAAGGGGATCCTCACCGAGGCCTCCTTCAAGGCTATTTCTGAGGCGTGCCCGGACAAAGAGTCCCTTGCTGCAAAAGTTTCCGAGCAGGCTGCCCAGGTATACTTCACGCCTTTGTCTTTTCCTTTTGATTTCTTCTAAGTGTTTGGCTCATTTTTTGCCTTACTGACTTTGTTCTTACTTCTTTGCAGCTGTTGGGGTACACTGGCCTCCTCAGGGTTCGGGCAGCGAAGCAAGCGGCGTTCCGAGTCTGGGCCTTAGACTGTGTGGAGAAATCCAAGGTCATGTGCTCTGACTTGGTTGCCAAGAACGCGGAGATGGCTCAAGCTGCAAAGAAGGAGGTCGCTGCTGTTCGGGAGGAGTTATTGAAGGAAAAAGAGGAACTCTTGAAGGACTCCTCCCAAAAGATTTCTGACCTCGACTCCAAGGTGGCAGAACTGACTTCGGCAAACGAAGCCTATCAAAAGGAGAGGTCAGAGTCTGAGGCTCTCCTGGCGAAGGTGCTTGCTGAGAAGGCCGCGCTCCAGGCCGAGGTCGAGTCTTTGAAGAAGGAGCCGAAGAAGAAGAAGACGAAGGCACTGAAGAAGGAGATCGCTGATCTGGAGAAGGAACTTGACGATTTAGCGGTCGAGAAGGAGAAGGCCGTCCAAGCGACCAAGGTCGGTTTTCAGGATGGCTTTTGCCTTGCTCGGCATCAAGTTCTGCAGAGGTTCCCAGATCTGGACCTCTCCTTTTTGGCGGCCCTAAACATTCCCGAGGGGCCTCGGTGGTCTTGGTCCAAAATCGAGCACCTCAACTTGCCCTTTCCTCTTCCGACGCCGAAGGCGGTGGACAAGGACGCAGGAGCTGGTGGCTCCCGAGATGCCGAGATTCCTTAGCTTGTCTTAGGGTCCTTTGCCTTCTTTTTCTCCTTTTTTGTACTTCTTCTTTTGGCGAGCTTCCTTCTTTGTAATCAGATCCATCTTTGTTAATAAAGACTCCTTCTTTCTTTTGAAAATTTTTTTTTGGCTAAGTCTTTTGCGCAAGATTTTTCATTTCCCATTGTCCCGAACACGTTCGCTCAAGAGACTTCGGAAAATCATATTTACGCTTATCACGTCAATTAGCCTTGGAATCACCCTCGCGAAATTCTCTTTAAGTAAATTTCCAACTTCAGAGAAGGTTGATAACCTTTGTAAATAAATTCTCTTAAACCGTGCTCGGCGACGACCGCTCTGGTGAAAAGAAGCTTTTTGTACTTTAGAAAAAAAATTTCTAAGAAACTTTTGTACTTAGAAATTTTTCTAACTTGTACAATTTTCCCACCAAAATCCTAAGCATAGAATTTTTTCAAGGCATCCGAATGCCATGTATTTTTTAATTCTACGCCTTCGGCATCGCCGAGCTTGTAAACTCCTTTTCGCACTTCGGCAAGTACCAGATAAGGACCTTCCCAATTTGCGCGAAGTACCCCGTGGGATGGCCTTCGGGGTCCAAATTCAGCCTTTCGGAGAACGAGGTCTCCTTTCTTTATTCCCTTTGGCCTGGCGCGCAAGTTTATAGCCGCGGCCACTCTTTGCTGAAAAGCTTTTCTTCTCAGCTCGGCTATTTCTCTGTGTTCGCCGACGAGGTCAAGCTTGGTTCTCAGGCCGAGGTCATTTCCCCTTTCATCAAACACTTGTACTCGCACCGATGGTTGTACTACCTCGATTGGGATGATAGCCTCTGTACCGAAAACAAGTGAAAAAGGTGTTTCCCCTGTGGCTCTTCGGGGTGTTGTTCGGTAGCTCCATAACACACTTGGGAGCTCTCCTGGCCATTTCCCTTTTGCTTCCCCCAACCTCTTTTTCAGACCATCTTTTATGGTCCTGTTAGATACTTCTACTTGCCCATTGCTTTGGGGGTGAGCTACTGGAGCGAAGTGCATTTTTATTCCGAGGTTATTGATAAATTCTTGGAACCCCTTGTCTGTAAACTGGGACCCATTGTCGGCTACTAGTACCCTCGGTATGCCAAATCTGCATACAATGTTCTTCCATACGAACTTCTGCACATCTTTTGCCGAGATAGTCGCCAAGGGTTCTGCCTCGACCCATTTAGAGAAATAGTCCACTGCGACTACGCAGAACTTCACGCCTCCAGGCACTGTCGGGAGTGGCCCAATGAGGTCTATGCCCCAAACTGCGAAGGGCCAGGGATAGTCAGCCGAAGTTACCAATTCCGAGGGTGTCCTTTGGATACTCGCGTGTCTTTGGCAATTACCACATTTCTGGACGAACTGCCTAGCGTCCTTTCTTAGGGTAGGCCAAAAGTATCCTTGGCGAAGTATCACTGCTGCCAGGGCGTCGGTTCCAATGTGCGAACCACAAGTGCCTTCGTGAACTTCTTCGAGGATCGTTTCAGTATCCTCTTCGCCAACACACCTCTGCAGTGGATTTGCATATCCCTGCCGATATAATTCTTCTCCGATTAGGAAGAAACGACCGGAACGTCTTCGCACTTTTGCCGCTTCGTTGGGGTCTTCGGGGAGCGCACTGGTTGCGAGATATCTTTTTATCGGATCTTTCCAGCCTTTTCCCGAAGTTATTATGCTCAGCACTGCGATGCTCGGGTGGTTTAGCACCTCGGTGCATGTTTTTGACTTTGCCAAGCAATCTGCCTCGGCATTATCTCGACGAGGCACATTTTTGATTCGTACGGTGTCGAACTCTCGGATAAGCTTTGCTACCAGTTCATGGTATTTTGCCAAGGTCGGGTCCTTCACCCCATAGTCCCCTGCTGTTTGTCGAACTACCAGCTGGGAATCGCTGTGGGCTTTCAAGTTTCTTACACCAATTTTTCTGGCTAGGCGTAACCCTGCTATGAGAGCTTCGTATTCAGCCATATTGTTGGTGACGTTAAAGCCGAACTTGATGGCCTTCATTACTTCTAGACCTTCGGGGCCTCTGATAATTACCCCAGCTCCCTGGTGTTCGGACCCTGAGGCTCCGTCTACATACAAAGTCCATTCTGGCTCACCTTCGCCAGGATCCGAATGGCTGTCCTCGGTGATGGGTACTTCGGCAATGAAGTCTGCCAGGGCTTGAGCTTTTATGGCTTTCCGAGGTTCATAAGTAATGTCGTGCTCGCCAAGCTCTATACACCATTTGGAAAGCCTTCCCGAATGATCAACTTTCCTCATGACGTCCCGTAGAGGTAGACTACTTCGGACGATGATTGGGTGAGCTTGAAAATATGGCCGTAGTCTTCTTCCTGCCAGTACCAGGGCATATATAGCTTTTTGTAGCAAGGGATACCTGACTTCGGCGCCGTGCAGGGACTTGCTTACATAATAAACCGGCCATTGCTTCGGCCCTTCCTCTTTCACAAGGACCGAGCTTACTGCTTTTTCTGTGACGGCGAGGTACAACACGAGGGGCTCTCCCTCGCGAGGTTGTCGAAGAGTGGGCAGACGGGCTAAGTAGATTTTGAGTTCTTCCCAAGCCCTTTGGCAGTCCTCATTCCAAGGATGATCATCACATCCGAGGTTGCCCTCCTTTTTTGCTGCCTTAGTGAGGACTTTGAAGAATGCTCGACACCGGTCTCCATACCTGGAAATAAACCTGCTAAGAGATGTTATCCTTCCGGTGAGTCTCTGCACATCTTTTATTGTGACGGGAGTTCGGAATTCAAGCAGAGCCTTAATTTTTTCTGGGTTAGCATCAATGCCTCTTTCTGATACCATGTACCCAAGAAACTTTCCCGAGGTTACGCCGAAGATGCATTTTTCGGGATTAAGGCGAATCCCGAAGGTTCTGAGCTGGTGGAAAGTTTCCTTTAGATCTGCGACGTGGTCGTTAGGCAGCTTGCTCTTGACTATCATGTCATCGACATAGACTTCCATGTTCCTCCCTATTTGGTCATTAAAGACCTTGCTCATCAACCTCTGGTAGGTAGCTCCTGCATTTTTTAGCCCGAAGGGCATTCTGATGTAACAATACGTTCCACCCTCGGTGATGAAGGCGGTCTTCTCCTCGTCTTCGGGGTCCATCCTTATTTGATGATACCCACTGAAGGCGTCTAGGAAACTTAGGAGCCCGTATTCGGCAGTTGAGTCTACCAACCGGTCTATTGGTGGGAGAGGGTATGAATCTTTTGGGCAAGCATCATTCAAGTTTCTGAAGTCGATGCACATTCGGAGCTTACTGCTCCCTTCTTTTGTGGCAATAACCACATTGCTTAACCATTCGGGGTACTTGACCTCCCTGATTACATCTGCGTCCAATAAGCACTGGACTTCGGTTTTGACGAAGTTATTTTTATGGACTGAGATGCCCCGTTTCTTTTGTCGGACAGGTTTTGCTTCCGAACTTACTTTAAGGCTATGCTGTATTATGCGAGGGTCTACCCCCGGCATATCTTTCGGCGAGTAGGCAAACAGGTCTTTATTCATCAGTAGAAAGGATACAAGTTTTTTCTTGTCACCTTCGGCCAAGTTTTTCCCTATTCGGGTATTTCGGCCCGGGACAAGTTCTACTTCTTCCATTTCTACCTTCGCGGGATCTTCTGCCTCTCCCTTTTTTGGTTTTCCATCTGGCAAAGCCTCTGCCTCTACAGTTTGTGCGAAGTTGGTTGCTGGAGCTTTTCGCGCCTTGACGAACACTTTCCTTACTTCGCCCTGATCAATGAAGATTTCCGCGTCTCCATCCTTGGTGGCAAAAGTGACAGTTAAGTACTTTACATCAGGGCGAATGTGCAGATTTCCTTGTGTTTGCCTTCCAAGGATGGCGTTATATGACGAAGGAACATCCATGACAATGAACCTTGTCATTGTGGAGGCAAATAATTCGTCTGTCCCGTCTACCGAAGTTCCTTTCATCATTAGGGGAAGATCGATCCATCCGAGGACGGGCAGTTCGGATGGCCCTACCCCGAAAGTAGGCGAAGTGACGGGCTTGAGATCGGTGTTGGATATACCCAAGTTCGGCAGCAAATGTGAAAACAGGACGTCGGCGTTTGATCCATCGTCAAGCAACACTCTCTTGACGTCCCAGTTTCCTATCCTCACCATGACCAACAGCGGATCGTCATGGGGAAAGATGACGGTGGAACCATCCTTGCGGGCCAGTTTCTTCGTCGGACTCTGATATTCCATCACTGATATTTCTCTGGCCTTCCTCTTTCTTTCCGAGGATGGAAGTCCTGTCGTAATTGTTTGTATTATTCCCGCCGGAGGTGGAGGACGCCTCTTCGGACTTCGGTTCCTCCGTCTGTCGGAGTCGTAGTCCTCGTCATCTGCCTTTCCTTCTTCCTCCTTCCTTCCTTTCGGGGAAGGCATTCGCAGATATCGCCGAAGTTGGCCTTGTTTTATCAGCGACTCTATGTACTTTTTCAATTGGAAACAGTCTTCGGTGTCGTGGCCGTGGTCGCGGTGAAACTGGCAGAACTTCTTCATGTTCTTTTTATTATCAGCGGTCATGGCCCTTGGCCGCTGAATCTGGGTCCCCTGTCTTTCCATCGTCATGAGGATGTTGGTCCTCGTGGTGTTCAGGGGTGTGAAGGTTGGGGGTTTCCTTCCCCTAATCCTTCGAGGTCGTCCTGCCTGGTCGGCTGGATACCGCATTTGCTGGCTGGACCCCTCGGCACGGGTGTGGTCGGACTTCGGTCCACCCATCCTCAGCTCTTCGGCTGTCATGTGCTGCTCGGCCCTTCGGTAGAATTCACCAAGCGTGTCCGGGGGGTCCTTGGAAAACTCGTAGAACAGCTGTGAGTCCCTCCGAAGGCCCCGTGTCATGGCGAGAATGCGTATTTCGGGGCGAAAGTCTGGAACACTTAAGGCTTCTCTGTTAAACCTTTCGACATAGTCGCGGATGGTTTCTCCATTCTTCTGCGCTATGTCGAACATCTGGACAGGCATCTTCGCCGTCGGCCGGCTTCCAATGAATTGCTGCGTAAAGGCCGTAGATAACTCCTGGAACTCCCTGATGGTTCCTGGAGCCAACGAATTGTACCACGCTGTTGCTGGTCCTGTGAGGGTGACCTCAAAACATTTGCACAGGGTAGCATCATCAGCACCGTGCAGCACCATGCTGCGTTTGTATTTGGTTAGATGAGCCTGTGGATCAGTTCGGCCATCATAGGTTTCCAGCCGAGGCACCCGGAAGTCACCCGGCATGGCTGCCTCAACTACTGCTCGGGTGAACGGCGATTCATCCCCACAGAAAGTTTCAGACAGCCTGGCCCAGACTGGTTTGCGAGCTACCTGTTTTTCCACTTTCTCCAACCTCGCTAATATTTTCCCCATAAGGAGCGTGGCACTGGGCTCTTCTTCCTGTTGCTTGTAGGCTTCTGGGAAGGGAGATTGCCGGCGTCTCTTCGGGGAGTGACTCCGGCGCCGAGGGGATGGGGACTTTGCCTCAGGTGATGAGCTCCTTTGGCGTGGGATTTTAGGTCGCTTGGACCCCATTTGTCCCGTAGGTCGCGCCCGAAGGGGTATATTTTCTGTCAAAGACTCATCACGCGGATCCCCGCTTCCCGAACTGCGATAGGTTGATTTAGGGCTTTTCTCCCGAGGGCGTACTGGCGAGGAAGGCCTTTGGGCCTGAGTTGGTTGCGGCCACCTTCGGTCTATCTGCTGTGTCATTTCAGCCACAATAGAGCGCTGAAAGTCGCGTAGAAAACTCATAGTTATGACTAGAGGACGTTCTTCCTCAGGCGAGGAAGTCCCTGGAAGGGTTTGCTCAGTAGCCGGTTGAGCTTCAGGCGCGGACGAGGACTTTGGAAGTCCCTTGTCCTTTGAACGCCGAGTTTCAACAATGGTGACCTGAGGGTGAGTTCCCACAGACGACGCCAAATGATGCCCAGCAGCATCTTCGTCAGGTGACATTATGACTTCGGGAGGGACTTCCTGAGAGGGAGGACGTCTGGAGCAAAGATTTCCCAGAGGAGTGTGCCTGAAATGCTCAGAAAAGAAAAGGTTAGGAGGTCCCCGGAGTATTTTTCCGGGGAGGAGCCTCCGACGCCCAAGTCAGTGTTCTGAGGGGAGATAGAGGAAGAGCACTAAGAGGCTAGGTGGCCTTGCCTGTTCGTGTTTTCTCAGGGAGAGGGGGTCGGATCCTTTGCCAGGGCCTGTTTCCTGGTATTTATAGGGGTGCCCAGCCCGTTCAGATCACGACACGTGTTCGGTCGGATGCGATCTGTACTTCCGGGCGTAGGGGACAGGTAGCCGTTTGTAGGCTCCTCGGGTCTGGGACCGAGACAGGTCGTGACAAGACTTGGACGGCGTCAGTGCGTCAGACCGCCGTTCGAGGCGGCGTGTAGCGCATGTGGGCGACATGTCAGAGACTCCTTAAATGCTCATACCGTGCTCCCGAGGTCCTCTGGGCGAGGCCGTCCTTTGGTACGGACGCCCCTCTTCGGGAATTATGCCTGTAGTTCGGGGAGTTACCTAGTTCGGGGGTTCCGCCTTCGGGGAGATTCTCTCCTGCTTGAAATAGCTAGTTCTTCATCCCCGAAGGCGATCCGTTTGGTCCCCCGAGGGAGCCGGTAACATCCTTGAAATTCCTGACGTACTAGCCGAAGTCCCGTTCGAGGTGTTTGACTTCACTCCTTCCGAGGTCAGTGATAGCGCCTCTCTCGGATGACATCAGGCTTCCCGACCACACTTTTGGCAGGAAGTATGTACTGAGAGATGTGATAGCCATTTGGCTATCAATCTCCTTGGCTATTAGGACCCCATCAATGATTTGCCTGCCTTCCACAAATGCAAACTAACATTCCCCAATTATTTGAGACATCACAACTTTCAATCTCAAAGCTAAATTAGGTCGATAACCTTTCCAACTTACAGGGTTTACATTCTTTAGAATTAAAGTAAGAAATGAAGCATTGCACCTCTTTTCAAGCCTACCCAAGTCTCAATGTCATGGACAAAATCACAGATCTCCTTCTTTAAAAGGGGCCAGTATCTTCTAATGAAGTTGATTATGAACCCGTCTGGTCTAGGAGCCTTTGAGCCACCACAACTCCACACTGCCGCCTTTATCTCTTCCTCTTCTATTGGTTTATCAACCTTTCCCAATTTTCTGACACAAGCTTTTGAACTCAAGTCTAATCAGTGAAGGATCACTGAACTTTTCTTTGAAGTATCTGAAAGCAGCTTTCTTTACCTTAGACAGATCTTCCAGCAATCTGCCATTGTCTGAAATTCCACAAATTCCATTTTTTCTAACTCTGCCCTTTACTATTCTGTGACAAATTTTGAATTTTAAATTCACTTACATATTTGTAACATATTTCTGATCTTATATGTACAAATGTGTCACATATTTTATACATATCTATTACTTGTTTTATACATTACTTGAAAGTTAATGTATAAAATAAGTAATTGATATGTATAAAACATATGATACATTTCTACATATAAGATTAGAAATATGTATATATAAGTGAATTAACATTACATATGAATAATAAACTTTTCCAGAGGTATGCACTTTATATATGAAAAATGAACATTACATATGTTACACATTCTACATATGAAAGGATATCAGGGATTGATTTGAAAAAGAAAATGAAAAGATGAGGGACAAACAAAAGGTTTGACCCAAACCCTTTGCTTTTCTGTTTTTATTTTTGCCGAAACTCTTCAATGAGTTTCTGGCCAACTCCCTTTAATTCTGATATTGTCTTCGCCCTTTCCAATTCTTCCTTCACCACCCTCCTCCTTAACTACATCCACAGCTACCATTTCAACATCTCTGATATGCCCAAGCTCCTCATCCTTCTTACCCTGTTCCCAGGGATCCCATGTCTCCACCATCGTCCTCTGTGACAGTAAATTTCTACTCCGTTGATGTCAATGTCGCCTTACAATCAGCTTGCGTCGGCGCCGGCACAACCCTCAGGGAGCTTTACTACATCAACTTTGAGAAGAGAATATCCCACAGGTCCTCGCCAAGTGAAAGAGTAGAGACAAAGCTCAGCCAGAGAAGGAGAAGGGACATGCCCAAGATTTTTTTATTTTATTGAGGGTAAAAAGGTAATCATTGGGGTATGACATACATAAGGCATAAAGTATATAAGACACTTCCATTTTTCTGTCCAACCTGGCATAATTGTTCATCTACTTAGTCATCACATGTTCATCTTGATAAGTTTAGATTCTTATAGAAATTTTAATGAGTATAAATTAATCGCAGTTATATTCAATTCGGTAATATAATGTATTTATAGTATCAAATAACTATAAATAGTTAAACCTTTGAATTTATGCAAAAGAAAAGCAATAAAGTTTTCATAACCTCTGATTATTAATTTGTTTGAGCCCCTAATCTATTAATTATTTTTGTTTTGATTAAGGAAGAAGGTGCAGTGTGTGCCTGTGCAAAGGAGAGAAGGAGAGATAAAACGACAGAGAAGAAATGGTTGGTACACGAATTGGGGGATTAAAAATTGAATTTTCCAACAACACTTAAGTCACCAGTAAAGTGTACTGGCAATATCCAACGGCGAGGCCGTTGGAAAAAAAAATTCCCTCCCTAGCCATTTTAATTTCCCTTATCAAATTTCTTTTCAATTTTTTCCAAGTATAACATAGAACAGAATCAAGGGGAGCAAATAGAAAATTTTATTTTGCAATGGCTTGGCTGTTGGAGTCATTTTTTACGTTTTTCTAGGGCCTTTTGCATGGAAGTTTCCAACGGCTAGGCCGTTGGATATAGGGCCCTTAGAAATACGGTTTCTTTTTAGTATATGTACATGTACATGCCTTTTTACATAGCTCCAAGGTTTATTGGTATATGGCTGTGCATGTACGGATTAAGGCAAGGGTATATCAATCATCATACGGGCAGGACATGGTCAACACTTTTAAGACACCAAACAAAAGCTCATAGAAACAACGTACATATAGAACTAAAGTGATAAATAAGCCTGCCTCATGGCCTAAACGTATGAACATGCAATGAGAAGAGCTGATCTAATTACATAAGCCATGGACATAATACAGTCCAGGCAATTCAGCTGCAATGATAAAGAGATGGCAAAGAAGTGAAAAGTAAAGGTAGACAGATGACCAGCACATGACAGACGATCGATCGCATTCTCACTAGCCACTCATTTGAAATGTATTGCTACCTCGACACAGCAAAGGCATGCTGGAATGCCTACCTCATTCCCATAGTAGTCATAAACTAGGGAGCAATATCCTTCAACCACGTCCATTTCTTCCTCTCTACACTCTTGGTCACACTCTTTTTCATCAAAGCAAGTACCAAGATTGAAATAACTTGTGCACTCATCCGCAATCATTGTATTTCCTACATAGAAAAATTTAGAATACTACTATACTTCAACAAGCAATGATAGAAAAAGTAGTTCTTCAAAATGGAGATGATCAAAAGTATACCCATAAACTCAAGATTAAGGAAAAATAAAATCAAAAGTCAATATGAAAAGGAAAACGAGTTCCAAGGAAATGATAAAACATGAAGCAGGCAAACCAATGAGATTGGCACTCTTGAAATAATAATTAATGGAAGGAAGTGGAAGGAAGCAGAGGCTGGAAGAGTAGAAGAAGGTGCAGTGCGGGGATATACATCTACGTGGATATTAGGCTGAAGACAATGAATAGAATGGACGATTTATTACTGACCGGACTGAATGGCTACCCTCTTGGTGGTGTCTTAGTGGTTGCCGTAAAGCCGGGGGCTGAAGGGCCTTCGATAGAGGGGGTTAGCTCTGAGTCATTCTCTAGCTCACATATGAGCTGGCAAGGCGATGAATGGCGTGGCATGCATGGAAGAATCAAAGACAAGCTAGGAAATCATTAGTCTGGCTGTTGAGCAAGCCATCCTAATCTCCAGTTTGAAGGTGATAGCAGCAGTTGGACACATGATCCATTATAGGCCTAAGACTGAGAGACTGAAGCATGCAGGACTGGCAATATGGATTGTTGGTATGGAGAAAGTACATACCCTGGTGGTTGGAGATTGTTAGTGTTGTGCCCAAAAGCCAATCATGAAATGATTGTATTTTTGCACATTGAGTCATGATATTTTACTAAGGCATTAATCCAGCAATTATGTTTGTTGTTCTATTTTTACGTAACGTAATAAACGTAATTGTAACCCTAGAATAATGATATTTTTAAACGTCCCTGGTCTAGTATTATTATGGAGCGAGTTGCAATAATACATAACGACTAGCATATGTGGAGGCTAATATGAGATATGTAGTCTACATATGGGTACAAGTTGGAGAACTTGTGTACTGGACTAACCCACCATGATAACACTACATGGATCCTTATATGAGTGTCATAAGTGATTCTCATAGTGATCATGGTATATGTAGTCCTTCGACCTAAGATCATCAAGGTTCCCTACATGTGAGTCACATACTTTGATACTTTCCTTTGTTGCTCGTAACTGAGTGAACTTGAAAGAGGTCATTGGGTATATCACATATCATGCGAAGGGATTTGTATGATCAAGATGGGATTTGTCCCTCCTATGTAACGGGATTGATATCTTCGGACCCCTTGATAAAGTAAGACTTAGAAAAATGCATGGCCATGCTCGGATGAGTTGATATACGATATCAATGTCATCAATTTAAGTTGGTCTACTCGGTAATCAAGAAACCAAAGATTGAGCTATACGAGAGTGACACATTCCATGTCTCGTGCTTAGTCTTGATATCTTGGACAAAGGGACAATGGCATATATCGGTGATGATCATAAAGGTTTAGTCGAATCACCGACAATCTTGTCACTTGGATAGCAATGATGTGTTGCTAGACACCGCTCATTGCTTATGATCATAAATGTGATTTATGATCATTGCCAACGTGGTAAGAGCTTATTGGGTCACACACATAGAGCTATTTGGATCATTAGAGTGTATGGGCTAATTATTTGGGTTATGGTTTCACTTTAATTTGTATTAATAATGGACCCAAGAGTTGAGTCATTATTAAGCCCGAAATTAAAGCCTAATAAACGTAATTAGGCTTTGAAACCCATTAGGCCTGGAAGTTGAGCCTCACTATAAATACAACTTTTAGTGAGAAATTCGCAGGTCTCCTTGCCCTAGCCTCCCAAAAGGACAGCCGCACTCTTCTCTTGCAATTCCTTGGAGGACGCAAGCTAGCACTGCGAGAGCAAGAAAAACGCATCTGCCGAGACGTGGTGGAAGCGTGGTGATCCCAAGAGGCTCGTATGGATACCATAGAGAGCTTGAACACGTCAACTATTTAGGTTTTGTGATTCGACTCTACAATTGAGTGAGAGATCTCAACCGAAAATTAGGTATGAAAATTTTCGAACACCCAGTTTACCCCGTTTCACTTGGATCATGAAGGGTTTTGATTAAATTCTGCTATGCTGTTTGGCTTCCGAAACCCAACAGAGATGACCAACATGAGGATGAATATACAGACCAAAATGAGAAAAAACCTCTTTGCAGCTATATTTGCTTTACTTTAGCGCGATTGATCTGGCCGTTGATGCTATTAATTTGCTGGTTTTGTTTTATGTGATCAACACAGTAATGTTGCACTTGCAAAACTCCTTGCCGGCTGGCTTTATATAATTAAGAATTGCCACTCATGTTTACCCAAAATTGCACTTTACCCCCTCTTTTTCCAAAACCTCTTGAAAAAGCTCCCTGGGGTTTTAAGAAACCTATACTTAAGTTCTGTTGTCTCTTAATTACACTTTAAATTTTTAGTTATTGTTTAAGTTTTTTCCCTAAAATTTAAATTATTTCATTACTTTTATTTTTGAAATAATATAATATAATATAATATAATACATTTTTATACATATTGTTTCGTTCAACTGTTACCGTCTCTCAATTATTTTTTCTTATGATTTAGTTTTTATTTACTTTTCATTGTAATCACTTATTTTTTTTTTTTGTCTTTATATTTCAAAATTCTTAAGTACCTCTAACTAAAAATAACATTTTTATTTTTTCCAGAAACTTATTATGATAACTATTAAATATAAAATCAAAGAAATGATAAAGCATATAGTTGCAACAATACAAAAACTTCAAAGTTGCTTTAGTTTCATTTAATACATCATTGGTTATTTTGTTACATTTTAGTTTTATATACTTATCCACTAATTAATTATTTTGTAAGAAGGTCTTGTTCAATAAAATGTTTATTGATTTTTATTAGTTTCTAAGGTGCTCAGTTGATTTCAGGTGATAATTTTTTGACTTCACCTTTAACATTGGGTGAACTTGAGACCACTAAGATATTACTCGTTTTTGAGTTATAATTCACTAGCTTTTAACATTTATATTTCTTTGGAATGTTTTCTATATCATTATCCTCACTCAATTAGTGGTGGTATTTGATGAATGACACTATTTTTTGTTGTATTCTATCTTCTATCATTACCATTTCTCCAAGGACTAATGTCTTTTTTAGCTAAGGAAATGAAGATACATTTTTCTAAATTATTTATCAATTCATAAATATAAAAAAAATAAATTACATCAAAATGACCAATTGTTTCATTAACTTGAAAAAAAAATTGTATTTTGAGGTTTTCATATTATTATACAAATGAGCATACTCATTTCTTTGATTTTTGCTTTAATAGTTAGTATTGCAAGTTCTAAAAGAAGTGAGGCGACAAAAAGTGTTAGCCAACTTTTAAAACAAAAATGGAGTTATTAATTATATCTGATAAAAATTTGACAATATAAAAACAAAGGGAAAAAAATGAAAAGTAAATAAAAACTAAATCACAAGAAAAAGAAAATAACAGGGTAAGTTAAAAAGAAACAATATAAATAAATATATTTTGTCATTTTGAAAAATATAAGTAATGAAACAATTCATATATTAAGGCAAAAACTTAAATAAGAACTAAATGTTGAGGCCTCAAATTGTAATTAATTCATTGATTTTAAAGTTCAAAATACACAGCACCTAATTAACTTATTGATTTTAACCTTCAATCTTGTTAGCTCCGTCAATTAACTTCCACTTCATTCATTTCCATTTTATTTATTCCCTCGAAGATCATTATTTTTTTTATCCTCATCTAGCCCTACCTTGGGAAACTTGAGACACAACTACCCAAAAAATCTTATTCACTTTTCGTATAAGAAGATCCAAGAAGGCATGCCAAATCAAAATGTAGTTCACCTCACATTGGGACAAAAGAATCGTCCACATGGGTAACTCTACCGAAATATTACCCAATAATAGGCAATTATAAGATGGCTAATTAGATACATTACCTTGGTGGCCGGTATGCCCGAGATTGATTTATCCAAGGGCCGGTGGTTAAATTAAAGCTAGGGAAAACGTAATATACTTGCGTGCCAACTACCTTGGGGGTCATATTCACTTTCTTTTATTTCCAAAGACCCAAGAATGTACTCCAAATCATCTTGTTTACATTTCTATTACTATAACGCATTGTGAAGGTATTAAAGTCCATATACAGTCAACTATAGATGCATGAGTAGTCACCAAAAATGCTTATCTAGATATAGTGATTTACAAGATAAATAATTCTTAGACACATAATTACTGTAGTTTTTGAAGAATACATGATCTATTTTTGTTCATCGCCTCTTTGATCACTTTTATCATTAACCACAGCAGGGCATGCTTTTATAAATTTCATTGATTAAGTTTCGTTACCTTCCAACTGATATTCCTTGCTTTCTCTACCCTTTCACACACACACACACACAAACAAACTTGAGACACAACTACCTAGAAAACCTTACTCACTTTCCGTATAAGAAGATCCAAGACGGCATGCCAAATCAAAATGTAGTTTACTCCACATTAAGACAAAAATAATTGCCCACAAGGGTAGCTCTACAAGAATGTTGCCCAATAATCGACTTATAAGATGGCTAATTAGATACATTATATTGGTGGCTGGTATGCCCAATATTTAACTATCCAAGGCCGGTGGTTAAATTAAAGCAAGAGAGAATGTTACTTCTTCTATCTCATAAACGATTAAATGTTTCTCTAAATATGAAGATTAAGATTTCTATAATTTATGATGTTTTTTTTTTCAATTTTATGCATGAAACTAAAATTAAAAAAAAAAAGATTTTGGTTTGAATTTGTATAGCGATAGTTTAAATGATGATTAAAAAAATTCCTTTTTGAGTTTTGGTTATGTAAGTTTAAATAAAGATTAAAAAAGGAAAAAAATTATTGAGTTTTGTATAGTAAAAATTTTAATGATAGACGTTAGTAGCCTAGCATTAACGCGTTTTTTGTAGTAGCACGTGTGCGTAGTGTGGGACTAGTGGCTTTGTATTCTTCTTGCCACTGAAATTCTTAGTATTTATGATCCTTTTCCATCGTTCTTATTTTGTCTTCATTTATGTAATTTCTTGATGAAAACCAACCACAGCTAAGAACCTTCGGAGCAATCTCATGTTCCAATTCTTGATGAAGTTGGTTCCAATTCTTGATGAAGTTGGTTCCAATTCTTGATGAACCTATGGAACAACCTTCGGATTTGTCTCGGCTCCACTTCTCCTCCCATGATTCGTCTTATCTTTCATTTAAAGAAGGCGAAGTTAGTTTGAAGAATCTTTTTTCTGAAAAAACACAGATTTTTATTTTGACGATTTTGAGGTCGGTGGTGCCTAGAGATCCAAGAAGCAGAAGGTCAAAGAAAGTAAAAAGGGCATTTCTTGGCCCTTAATTTCCTCGATTTCGACTTTGATGAAGGCTGTCAATTTGCTTTATATTTGAGAATCAATTTGCTCGATTTACGAATCATTGCTATTGATTTCAGTATGTTAAGTTAGGACATTGCAGCAGTGGAGGTGCGACTTGTCAGTGAGTCTGGTGAACTTTAGGGGTGATCTTGTATTTTTCTAGTGAACGGAAGGCAGGGATAAATGGGCCATGGGAGGATTCAGCAATCTAGGCAGTGGAAGGTGAGGTTAAAATGAAGAAGGCCTTAGGCGAGCAAACATCTAGTTTTTTGAACATCAGATGGATTTGATGACATGGGCAGCATTCGCTGAACGAGAACATCTGTGTACAATTTGGAGAGAGAGGAATTTTGACTAAGGGTTGATCATAAATAAGAGTGACTTTAAGGGCTCTTGTTTAATGGATTGGCATGTGATGGTGTAGTAGACCCCATTAGATGGGAATAACATGTTAACTTGACTGAGTTTATAGGAAAAGAATTGGGCCTAAATTATGGTAGTAGATTAAATTGGAAGTTAAAATGAGATATATTCAGAATGTCTATGGCATACTCAGGAAGACAGAAAGTGCCCATGACTCTCAAAGGAAACATGGTCGAAAATCAGAATCGTCAAAGATCATTCATTCTTCGAGCGGAATTGCTGGCTCATCAATTTCGGATGGGGCGATTGCATTCAGGAATCTCTGTATTTAGAATGGATGTAAAAAATCATCTGTAGAGGAGGAAAGAAGAATTCAAGCTGAACGAACTCTTGCCTTGGGCGAAAAGATTGGATTAGTTGCATGTCAAGACAGGGAGATCTTAGTGGAGCAGCTGAAGAAATTGGAACTGGAGATTGCAAGTGCTGCAAAGTAAGTACTGGTCTTTAGTCGGTTGATAAGGAGTTTTTTCCTGGAAGATGAGAATTTTAACCTGCAATGTAAGGGATGTTTTCAAAGCTTCAAAGAGAAGGGCAAAAAGAGATCTTGTTTCCAAGGAAAAGGTTAAACCTTGCGGAAGGTAAGTAATTTTAATTGGGTGGAAAAGAAATCTGATGGTAGATCTAGGGGACTGTTATGTGTCTGGGTGGATTGCTTTTCGCTGACTGGTTCGTTCATGAGCTCTGGTTTTCTTGGCATTATTGGACACAGGAAAGGAATACCAAATCCAGTCGCTGTTATAAATGTATATGCTCCACACGACACCTTGGAGAAGAGGGATCTACGGGATAGCCTGCTACAGATTAAACAGAGCTTTGATGAAGCGTGGTTCTGCTTAGGTGATTTCAATTTCTTGTTTGATGCTGAAGTATCGTAGCGATTTCTTAGATTTTGTACGCAACGAATTGTTGAAGCATCAAATTCAGGGCAGAGCAGGGTACATTTTCAAGGGAAAATTAAAACGGTTAAAGGAAGACTTAACTCAGGGGGCGAAGACACTTTTGGCTGCATTAACAGGAAGATTGATTGCTTGCATCACTTGCTTCATAACTGGCACCTCACAACTGAAGACTATACATTATCTGACCAGGAGATTATCGAAAAAAAGGGCTACATCAGTTATAGAAATTTATGGAGATTAAGGAAGCTTTGTTGAGACAGAAATCCAGATTAAGATGGGCCACAGACACAGATGAAAATACTAAATTCTTCAACTCAGCTGTGAAGGACATGCTTTGGAAGAATAGAATTTATGGCATTTTGGTAAATGGCAACTGGTTGGAAAATCCAAATGAGATTAAAGAGTTTATCTGAAGTCATTTTAAGAACCATTTTTCTGAACCCTCTTCATATTGTCCTAGATTTACTGTTGGAAATGCCAAGCAAGTTAGTGCAGCCGAAGTATGTGAGCTGGACAACCTTTTTGATGAGTAGGAAAATAAGGATGCTATATGAAGTTCTGGGAGTTTGAAGGCACTAGGTCCAAATGGTTTCAATTTTCAGTTTTTATAAAAAGTGTTGGGCGATCGTTAAAGATGATGTTACCAACTTTGTTAAGGAATTTGAGGAAACAAGGAAGCTAGTTCCTAAAAAAGATAACATGGAGCTGTTGAAACACTATAGACCTATTATCTTATTGGGTCTATGTACGAAAATATCACGGAGCTGCTAACTAAAAGGTTGCAGAGGGTGATACGTTTTGTAATATGTGATTCTTAGACTACTTTTATCTCTGGTAGGCAGATATTGGATGGAGTCTTGATTGTCAATGAGTTAGTTAGCTTTGCTAATAACAAAAATCTAAGTATGGCTTTTGCACAAAGTGGATTTCAAAATAGCATTTGATTCAGTTAATTAGGATTTCTTACTCTCAATGATGCCTCAGCTGGGCTTCGGCGAAAAATGGGAGAAGTGGATTCAGAGCTGTATATCCATGGCTTCTGTTTCGGTGTTGGTTAATCGTAGCCCAACAAAAGAAATGAAATTAGAAAAAGATTTGAGCCAGAGAGACCCATTATCCCCTTTTCTATTCTTGTTGGCAGCGGAATGGTTACACTTCATGATCCAGAAGGCAGTCGAGTTAAATGAGTTAAATGGCATTTTTGTAGGATGCTACAAGGTTCACTACCAAAACAATTAGTTTTTCTAATAAGCAAATTATTAACGGCCTGATCATTGGTAAAAAAAAATTAAATTTATCAATGACCAAACGCGATGGTAATTTACCAACAGTCCAACACGTTCCAACGGTCAAATTATAAACATGTCCATGTGTTGGTAATTAGTGTTGTTGATTACTAACGCGTCATCGTGTTGGTAATTGTAATAGTTAAATATATAATAATAGTAATAATAATAATAATAATATATATTCATATTTGTTAATAATAATAATAATAATTATGAACATATATATGACCAAATTTATGTGCATAAATATATATTATAATATATATAATAATATATCATTTGTATCATAATACATATAAATGTCTATTGGGCCAACCCAAATACAAATGCATATTGGGCTAAATAAACCCAAACCCAACTTAACCTAACCCTAACTATATAAACCCTAACCCTCTCCCTCTCGGCCTCCCTCATCTGCCTCCATCGCTCTTCCCTCGCCCTCTCATCTGCCCAATCTCTCTCTCTCGCCCTCTCATCTGGATCCTTCTCCCTCTCATTTGGCTATAGCTACCCTCTTCTTGCTCTCAATCTCATTGCTCGACCCTGCTGTCCGGATCATTTACATTGTTGTTCTCATCGTCCTCACCGTCGTTGCCACCTTGACGTCGCCCAATCTACGTGTTCTCCTTCGGTTGCCTCCTTTGCTCCTAGCCCCATCTGAGTCGTTTTTTACTCTTGAAGTCATAAAAATGTATGTTTTTAAGTTTTAAAATGTGTTTTTAATAACGTTGGTATCAATTAACTATAAATAGTTAAACATTTGAATTTATGTAAAAGTAAAGCAATGAAATTTTAATAACCTCTGATTATTGATTTGTTTTGGTTCGTAATCTATTAATTATTTATGTTTTGATTTTAAACCTATTAAAATTTGTTTTAATCATACATCTTTTAATGGTTAGGGACAAGCCACACAATTTACTCAAGTTTTAATTGTACCCAATGCCGTTCTCAGCATAAGATTCCTACAAGTTCATAGCGCAAATACAAGCTTGATGCTTAAAACTCAAAAAGAAAAACAAAAGAATCCACATATAACAATGGAACAGGAAAGCTAGGTGAACGGCCAAAGAAAAACTTTCCATAAACAAGAAATGAGCTTCTTGCTGATCACCTTGTATTCTCAACAAAAAGGATTCCAGAAATCAATGCAACACGTTCGACAGCGGCCTAGCTCAGGGTATACGATCTTCTTGCTCCATATGATGAGATCGTACTCATAAAGGACAGCACTAGATGGCGCAGCAAGTAGATCGAGAAAGTATATGCAATTTGGTCTACACCCCTCGCATTCGGTAAATAGGACGGTATTGTTTTGTCCTCAGAAAAAAGATCCACCACTCAAATCTTTTACTGCAACCCAACGCCTGCTCATGACTCCTTTCCTTTCCAGATTGTATACTCTGGAGAAAACAAGCGTCAGAAGGATGCGACGTTTGACAAGACAAAGATCTCCACCGGAAACAACCAAACGGCCTCTTCCGTTTGCAAAGCCTTCTTTTGGTGGTGGAATAAACTCCGACGCTCTCTTGGTCGATAAATTGATGCAGAAGACGGTTGCCCTCCTGTCAACCGCCACGAACTGCTCTTCGAAAATTGCAATGTCGTCGTCGCATGGACAGCCTGTGGGATGGTTTATTTCCGTCCAATTCTTGTCCCCGTATTTCGATAGGAGCAAGCTTTTTGAAATGTCTAATTCGGAGTGTGGTAGAGTCAAAACCGCACGGTCGTTCAATGGTGGCCAAACCGAAGTGGGCAACACAAGTGCTTTGCTTAAATTGCTCTCACTACACTCAACCCCCCCGGGCTCTATGGAAGCGTTGTTCAACCATATAAAATTTGGCCCACTTGTGCACCCTTAATTCTAACAAATTCAAATTCTGACGAGAATGTGTCTGAGCTGTCCTTTTCATCTGGTTGCTCCAGCGGTGCGAGTGCGAGATGGGTCGGCCGAGGGTTTGCGCCCCTTTTACAGTCACATAAGCACGAGCCAAAGCGGTACCAGACGCAGGACTCGTTGAGGACGGCTCCAAAGAACAGAACGTGTGCTCTACGAGGGTAAGCTCACCACTTTCGTCTTCGTCCGACACGGGAAGGAGCAGTCGCTGAAACTTTTCGGCGGTGGGGACAGAGTTTCGCCAGGACTGACATACGCTTCGAAAGCGGATGACATCAAGACTCGTGTTAAGGCCTTCGCCATCAAGAATCTTTATCAGCAAGTCCGTTGGAAGGTCCAACCAGCCAGCTGCTGCCGTACTTGTAGCCATAATCTTTCTAGTTCATGTGAAAGATAGAAAAACCCTAGCCATCATACGACGGCTTCGACTCTAGGTACTAGGTTTGCCCTGTCTTATAGGTCCGAGAATATGGTAGACGTCCTAACACCTCATTTGTTTTGACATTTCAGCCTTACAAATTTTGCAGATTTCATTTTCAATTCACTTTACTTAAGAGTGATCACTTTTCAGGTTAAACCTAAAAAACTGAAAAATTAAAAAATTTCAAAAATTCAATTTGATTTGTTTGGCATTTTGGTTTCGGTTTTTGTTAAAAAAGAATAAAGTTAATTTTAGTTTCAATTATATAAGTCGGTTATTTCGGTAACCGAAATAACCGAATTAGCGTTTTAGGCTTTAGCTCTGAATTAGCGTTTTGGGTTTTAGCTTACGTAAATCCTAATTGTTTATTGTTGGGCTTAAGAGTTTAGACTATCCTTAACCAGCTAACCCAAAACCCAGGCCCAGCAACCCTTACCCCCTGCCCCCTCTTCGTTTTGTTCATATGCAATCTCCCTACCCTTAGTCTCATATTAGATTTGCTCTAGCCCCTAGTGGCTAGCCCAGGCACATGCTCATTGTCGTCAGCTCCAACCCCCAAGTAGATATTCATCATCACCGTCCAGTGGCAATGGTTCATTTATGCCGCAGCTAAGGCTCGGGTGCTCCTTCTGCTCATCCTGGAGTCCAACAGTCAGTCCCTCTCACGGTGACGCACTCATTTGGCCTAATTTGGTTATTCGATTCTCCTTCTCGCAGTGGCCTTCTCACCCACCAACAGGTAAAACTTTGCCTTTTAGTTTGTGTTATTATTTTTTTTATTTTGTGAGTTTGATCTACTTGTTTTCAACTTCATTTTTATTATTTTTTGAATAAACGTCAGCAAGTATATTTTAATTAGTGTACCTCCTTTTGTGCTGCTGTTCCTAAATTGTCCTTCTTTTGTGCTTCTATTGGCTTAGCTCATTCTTCCAATGTGAAATCTCTTGACTCCACCAAAAGCCAATATTCTTTAGATTGAAGGAAATGTTCCATGAACATAGACTAATGGTAATAGTAACCATCAAACTTTGGTATGGTAGGTTGTACGAAACTGATACTGCTTTGTTCTCAGGAGGTGTCTGTCTCTTGTTAGGAGGTTGCAGCTTCTAACTCTCACCTAATCAAGCCTTTAAGTGTAGCTTTGAAACTACTTTGTTCAAGTCACTAGCTCACAAACGTATAATGCTCAAATAGAAGTTGAAAAACTTGTTTATTGAACGAGAAATGTACTGGCTTTATAGCCTTACAAAGTTGAAGCGCAATAAACTACTACCCTAAAAACATGGAGGTTCAATTGCAAGGAAATCAAATCCCAACTACGGCCCAACAAATATGGGACTTATTAGTGAAAGCAACAACTTAAACGAAACAAAGAAATTAATAGTCCTAACATGGGAACCTTAGGCCATCTTCCCCAAACCTCACTGAGCCCCATGGTAGGCACCTCAGCAAGAACGCAAGCAGTGAATCTGCCCAGCTTGGCTTGTCTGTTGAGGCCGAGGTCCAAGGAGGGTGTTTTTAGATATGGTCAAGAAAACTAGTGGTCCTTAGGTATGCATGAGGTTCGTTTGTGTTCAATTTCTTTTTTTATTTTTGAACGGCAACAAAAATATATATATATATAAATGAGAAGAGAACTAGAGACTGACACTAGCCAGCAGCTAGCAAAATAGCATAACACACCTACCCCTCCCCTCCCCTCCCCTAAACATTAAGCAGCCAATCCCCTATGTAGCCACCTGTACACTTAAACTAGATACAATTTTGTATAGCTTGACAGGGATTGAGCAACCAATCCACCCACAACAACTTTACCCTTTCGAATCTATGACTAACCCAGAAAAATGAATAGAACTGAACATCCCCTAGCATATGCATCACCGAAACTCTACCATCATTAAAGACATAGTTATTTCTAGACTTCCAAATGATCCAGCAAGTAACATAACACACTGCTTGCCAAAGTCTCTAACTCATGCCCGGGAGCATTTGGCTCCGTGAGGCAGATATCGCATCTGCACTGTCCAAAGGGGTAGTTCTAGCAAGTTGCCACCACAGCAGTACCTTTTTCCATAAAGATGTAGCCAAACTGCAGCGTGCCATGGTGTGATCAACTGTTTCCTCCCCAAAAAGGCACAAAGGACAGCGAACATCTGCAATTTCCACTCCTCTAGCTGCCAGATTTGTTCTTGATGGCAATCGATCAAGAACCGCCCTCCAGACACATAAGTTTACTTTTTGAGGCACTAGCGAATTCCAAGCAAATATTGGCGTCGATAGCTCCGACTGCAAGCACACTTCGTCTAGCAAGGAAGATAGTTTCCTTACTGCAAATTCACCACCTTGATCCAACGTCCAAGACCAATCATCTTTCGCATCTGTTGACAAGGAAACATTTAAAACAAGAGAGATGAGTTCTACCAATTGCTCTTCTTCCACTCCCCTAAGTCTTCTCCGCCAGCTCCATCGCCAAACCCATTTCCCCTCCTCCCACACACCCTTTTGAGACACCATGCACTCTTTATTGACCTCCGCCCTATATAGTCTAAGAAATTTCTCTTTTAGACACATGTCCCCAACCCAAACATCTTCCCAAAATTTCACCTCATCCCTTCTCCCCACTTTTCTCCTAAAAGAGTTAACAAAATTAATCCCTTTTTCTTCAATTGCAAAACCTACTTTAACAATCTTACCCCAGACTCCAGCAAATGGACTTCCTTCCTTAGACCTCCCTACCCCTCCACTTTCCCCCCAAATAGCTTTAATGACTCTAACCCACAAGGAATCCCCACTTTTCCTAAACCTCCACCACTATTTCCCCAATAACCCCAGGTTTTTTGCCTGAAGGCTTCCTACACCTAAACCACCTACATTTTTACTAGACAAGATTTTTGTCCAAGCAACCCATGTAATTTTTTTCCCCTCACCACTCCCTCCCCAAAAGAAGTTGTTCCTCACACTCTCAATGTGTTTAATGACTTTCACAGGGGCTCGGAACAGAGAGAAGAAAAATAAGGGCAGGCTTCCCAGAATAGATTTGATCAATGTTAATCTCTCACCAGCCGATAAGAGTTTGCTCCTCCATGAGTTTAACCTCCTTTCAACTTTCTCTACCACCATCTTCCAAGATTCAAATCTTTTCATATTTTCTCCCACCGGAAACCCCAGATAGATAAACGGTAATTTATCATCTTTACAATTCACTTTGTTGGCTAGAAGGCAAACCTCATCTCTCGGCACACCAACCCCGAAAATTCTACTTTTGATTAAGTTCAGCCGCAGGCTAAAAGCCAACTCAAAACACCTCAACAATCTCACCAAGTTTACTAAATTCTGTTCATTCCACTCCCCCATAAAAATTGTGTCATCCACATATTGAAGGTGAGAGAGCTTTAAGCTTCCATCTCCTACCGTCCCGCCTTTGAACAAATTATTCTCCACCGCCTCAAGCATCATAACATTGAGGGCTTTTGCTACGATCAAGTATAGAAAAGGCGATAGTGGATCTCCTTTCCTTACTCCTTTCTCCATCTTGAATTCTGCAGTTGGGCATCCGTTCACCAAAACTGACACCATAGAGGATTCCAAACACGCTCGAATCCATCTCCTCCACTTGGGACCAAACTCCATTTGTTGCATAACATCTTCTAAGAATCTCCAACTAATACTTTCATAAGCTCTTTCAAACTCCACCTTGAACAACAACAGTTTATCCCGTTTTTTCTTTGCAGCCCTCACAAACTCATTAACAATGAGAACCCCATCCAGAATCTGTCTTCCCTTTATAAACCCTGTTTGAACCTCCCCTATCAAACTTGGCATAACCCTTCTCAACCTGGTAGCCAAAACTTTTGCAATGATTTTGTATTGATACCTCACTAGGCTAATTGGCCGATAGTCTTGGACGGAAGTCGGGTTTTTGCTCTTTGGGACCAAAGTAATGAAAGAGGAGTTACATCCTCTATCAATTTCACATGCTTGGGCAAACCCTTGCAACCACTTCATCACGTCGCCCTTAACAACATTCCAAAAGCACTTAATGAACTTGAAGGAGAACCCATCTGGCCCCGGGGCCTTACTTCCCCCACAGCTCCACACCGTGTCCTTCACTTCTTCTTCTGAAAACGGAGCCAACATCTGGCTCAAATTATTATCTAGTTTTTTGAACTTCCTGCTCCTAAATGTTGGTCTTGCGATGATCTTTTCTTTAAAGTTCCGTTGGAAAAATTTGAATACCTCGTCTTTAACTTCTTTTGGATCCTCCTTCCATTCTCCATTGATACACAAGCCATTTAGATTATTTTTCCTACACCTCCCCTGAATCATCATGTGAAAGAATCGAGAGTTTTCATCCCCCTCTACTGCCCAATTAACCCTCGCTTTCTGTTTAGCCTCCTCATCTTTCATTTTTTCTAGCTTCAGAATACTGTACAGAATCTCCCCCCTCTCCTTCACTTCCTCCTCAGTAAAATCTCTTTGCTCTGCAACTCGATCCCAATCTTCTAACTCAGACTTCTTCTTTTCTATTTCCTTAAAGCCCGCATCCAGAACGGCTACCTTCCACCTCTTAATAACATCTTTGAGATTTTTTAATTTAGCTTTTATGACACATCCCATCCGGCCTTGAACTGAATTATCATTCCAAACAGAAGTCACCAACTCAGGGAAATCAAGGTGATCCACCCAAGTGTCAAACAATCTGAATGGAGTTGGACCAAAATCTTGCTTATCTACCTTCAAAATAATGGGACAACAATCAGACACACATCTCCTTGAAGCCACAGTCCTAGCTGTAGGCCACTGCTCTACAAAGTTAGCTGTTACCAAAAATCTGCCAAGCCAGCTCATTTTTTACCCCTCTTTGTTAAACCATGTGAACTTCCTGCCACCTATTTGAAGATCCACCAACTCAGCTTGATTAATAAACTCATTAAAAGACAGCGTCACCCTCCTATCAAAATAGCTATCTCTTCGCTCCTCGGCTGTTCTTATAGCATTAAAATCCCCTAATAGAATCCAGATTCCAAGTCTTTTTTTCATTTCCTCCTTCAGGACTTCCCATAAAGCTTCTTTTTGATTAGCCTGCTGAGAAGCATATATGTTCACTACGTTTACTTGCTCAGAACATCCATCCCACAAACCATTCACTCCTAGGTACCCTTGGCCACCAAAATGATCCAGGAATTGAAAATAAACAGGATTCCATATATTGACTAGCCCCCCTGAAAAGCCAATGGCATCCTGTTGCACAAACCCAAAGTCCTCCGTTCCCCATATTTCTTAGATAATTGGTGCGATTTCGTTGACAATGATCACATTTGTAGAAACTAGAAAGTACCTAAGTTCTGGATAGTTAGTGCTAAAGTTCAAAAATTATCACACCATTTGATGACTTTTTGAAATTGTTGACGTCAACCAGTAAACAATATTGTTGCGAACATTTCTAGCCCTTTTTTTTCTAAAAATGAAAAAGGAAAAGGACTATAATTTGTGATACAGCAATTTTTAAAAAAAATTAACTAGCCCTCTGGTATAAAAATTCATTCAAACTTCTATTACCTTTTTTATGACTAATTAGCATGTCCTGTTCTTATAATTTCTCTTTCATTTGAACATTTCGAAGAAGAAAATTGATCCATAAACACCACCAAAAGGTTCAATGCTTGTGAGTTGTCATATGCGTCTGAGATGGTCACCAAAGCCGCATGTAAATTCCTTGATCTTCACGTCCACGTTAAGCTTGCGCTAGTCAAATATATTAAAAAATATAAACAATTATGTGTTGTTTCTACTTTTGCCATTAATTTTTTACATGAAAATAAAAAAACATTAGAATAGGTCAATATTGAAATAATAGTTTGAACTGCAATATGGTTAAGTAATTTATTAGATATGAAAATATTATCAAAATTTAAGACTACATAAAATAGAATATGTTGCAATAGTTTTAAGATAGGGAAAGTTACAAAACTCCCCTCTATGGTTTGGTCTAACCTACAGTTTGCCCCCTATATTTTTTACACTATCTGATAATAACTTCTGAAACTGTATTTAAACTATACGATAATTATCTTCAAGTAATTTCAATCTCTCTAATATTTTTTTTTATAGTTAGTAGACATTTTAACTATCATTTTTTCCTTTCTGTAAATGTACTTTTCCACCTATAATTAGATATCAGTATTTTCTAAAAATTGGCTGGCTGTGAAAAAAAATATGAAAAATCTTGAAACTACTAGAACAAGTTTAAATACAGTTTCAGAAATTATTATCAGACAGTGTAAAAAATATAAGAACAAAATGTAGATTTCTCAAAATAGAGGGGACAAACTGTAGGTTAGATCAAACCACATGAGGGTTTTTATAATTTTCCCTTTAAGATAAGAGGAATATCACATTATATGAGTAATAGTGTCTTGATACAATGGAGCCCATTTTTCTTTAATAGGCCAATGAAACTGATTTTATTAATACTAACAAATACTTGAATACAAGCTAATGGTAATAGATATTCCTCGTTTTACATTAATTGTCCCTTTTACTCTTTTTTATTGAAGTTTGACTTGAACATATTTATATTAATATGCATTGAAAAAAATTCTTAAAATTAATATTTAGACACTATCATCTTTAGAGTTTCATTTTCATATAAAATATTCAATTTATAAAGAAACCAAAAAAGTAATTTTTTAAATTATCTAATATCAAGATTCTTTATTTAATAAAGAAAACTAACGAGTATAAATTTTAAAATAATCTGTATTCATAATTTTTTATTGGATTTTTAATAATTTTAATATTAATTTTTGGAAATTTTTTTTTTTATTTTTTTTATTCTTTTTGTTTGATGAAAGATTTTTTTTTAAAAAAAGATATACTTAAAAATTGATTTTTTTTATTGTCTGGTTATGATTTTTTTTAATTTTTATAAAAGGAATAAAAGGTTAACTTTTTGTTTTTTTAAAATATATGTGTTCCAAAATAATAAAGGATGGGGGTTTGTTAAAAATAAAAATGGATTCTTGATTAGCCTAAAAAAAAATAAGTGAGAATAAGGTTAATTATTCACATAAAAAAAATTCTTTTTTTTTTTTTTATTTATTATTTTTATGGCTAAAAGTGAAATAAGTTTAACCATCTACATAAAAAATTTAAAGTAAATAAAGGAAAATTAAAAAATAAATAAATAAATAAAGTGGGGTTTTTCTTTTTTTTTTTTTTTTGGCCATCCACTTAAAAAAATGCATAAATTAAATAACACATGCAAATAAATAAATAAAAAAAGCACATAAAGTAAATAAAGGAAATTAAAAAATAAATAAATAAATAAAGTGGGGCTTTTTGGCCATCCACTTTAAAAATAAATAAATAGGAGGTATAACCTTCCATGAATAATATAATAATAATAATAATAATAATAATAATAATAAAAGTTAGTTGTTAGTAATTAGTTGTTAGTAAAGTTAGTTGTTAGTATAGTTAGTTGTTAGTAATTAGTTTTTTTGCAAAAATTAAAAGGTTAGTGACTTGAATGGAATAATAATAATAACAATAATAGTAATAAAAGTTAGTTGTTAGTAAAGTTAGTTGTTAATAATTAGTTCTGCAAAAATTAAAAGGTTAGTGACCAAAAGGAATAATTATGAAAATATGAAGGATTACAACAGGATTTTACCTAAAGAAATGAGTTTTGAAATTCTTGTTACAGGAAATACGAGAAGCGGCGGCTGGGCGACCGCGGCGTGCAAGGGAGGTAGGCAGGTGAAGGGAAACGGCGGCGGCGGCCGGGGACGAAGGCAGGCTGGAGGCGACGCCAAGGCGGTGGACGGATTGGGAGGGCGACGACGCAGCAGGGGAAGGAAGAAGCGAGGCGGAGGTCGCATCGGGGGGAAAAGAAAAGGGGAGCGGCGAGCGTGGCGGTCGGGGCGGAGGGAAGAAGGAGGGACAGCGAGTGCGGCGGAGGGAGAAGGAGAGGGGGAGAGAGGAGCGAGGGTGTGGCGAGCCGAAAGAGAGAGAGAGAATAGGAGAACGGACGGCAGGCGACGGGTGACGGCGTTGGGAAGGCGAGGGCTGGATCGTGAGAAACACGAAATTTTTGGTCTTCTGGGAAGAAGGAGGAGAGGCCAGGGACTAAGCTACAGTTTTTACTTTTTTTTTTAAAATGGAGCTCTAATCTTAATTTTCTTCTTCTCTTTTTTTTTTTTTTACATATTTGGACCCCTATTTATAGGGGAAGGAGTGCTGGACTGTTCATAATTAAAAAATAATTAATTCAAACTTATCTCTTAATTTGGTAAAATAACAGTTTCAGTCCTTTACGTCTCTTTGACTTTGGGGATGTTCCTGAAACTTTCTGATTGAGACAATTTTGTCTTTTTCTGTCAATTTGGGCCAGAACCGTCGGTTTGGCCAAAAATTCATGCGAAAAACTACCAAATGCTCCTGGAACTTTCAGATTTTGTCAAATTTCCCAAAACTTCTTAATTTTGTCATTTTTACCCCAAACTTTTCAATTTTTTTTTTTATGGAGTTTTCTTTTATAATTCCTACATACATATATACACACATATATCATTTTTAACTAAACCCTTATAAAAAAAAATATATTTTAAACTAATTAATTAAAATTTTTTTAGTAATAATAATAATTAATTAATAATAAAATTTTTTT
>SMDT01002091.1:0-53607 GCA_005392925.1 Aquilaria sinensis | reverse complement strand
GCTTGCTTGTACCCTTCCGGGCTCTCTTCAGTGCTTTTATGAATCTTTTGTTCTCCTAAAAGGTGCAGTAGATGCTTATGGTTTCTATATAAGATTAGGGGATCAGTAAAATGTGAAACACCTTAGATGCATATCATACTAGCTAATTAGCTTGTGTGTCTGTGATTGTTAGTGGGTGGGTTCAATTATTGCTTATTTTCAATTTGCTCAAGTACCTAGTGGTTCTACCCTGCAATGCTTTTCCTATTGAATTCTTGGGTTACTTGAGGTGAAGTCACTGCATAAGTTGTCAAAGGACTTGACTGTACTGAATGCATTTGGTAATTCAAACCTGTGAACGTCAATGTCTAAGTCTTGCCTTTTATAGCAAGCAGGGTGGTTAATGTTGCTGAGAAAGAGAACTTCTATACTTGTTCCTTTTTGTGTATTATGATCTGTTGTGGTAAAGCAGAATGCATGTTTCAGCCTCTCTCTCTGTTTTTTTTTTTTAAAAAGAAGAATTTCATCAGATGTAATACTACATTTACGAAGAATTCTACAGTCATCAATGTAGTGATTTCCTGTGGCTCCTAAAAGTGTTTATTCGTGAAATCTTTCTTGCAGCATGAAGTAGGCCATGTGGGGCCTAGTGGCAGAGGAAGAGGGAGGGGTCGAGGACGAGGCCGTGGAAGAGGTTCTCGGAACATTGACAAAGATGTTCCTCGTGAGATAGAAACTGAACCCTGCACAGCTCCACAAAACGACAGAAGTAGCTTGAACTCTGGAATGGTGATTGATGATGTTTCTGAGTCAAAGGAACCAGTAAAAGATAATGTTCTAGCTAATGAGGACACAAGCCAAGCTGTAAGGAATTTCGATTTGAATGCTGAGGTAGAGGACAGCATGGACGCAAAAGCTACAGGAGGTTCAGTGACTGCAACAACTACAGCTGCGGCTACCACTGAGGTATTGCCAGCGGGACCTTCTACAGAGGCTAAACATGAAGAATATCCAGGGTGGTCTCTGTCTGAAATGGACAAGATGGCCATTGACCCTCTTCAACTTGCACAGTTTGGCCGAAGGCTGGATGAGGATGAGGAGGATTATGATGAAGAAGGGTAAAGGTAATGTCATGTGATTCCTAGAGAACAGTAGTGCTTCTGAATCAGATTAGCCCAAAAGAAGAATAGATAACAGGATCCGTTAAAGAAGGAACAGCTTTGGAGGTCCTATGAAGAACTTGTAAGCATTTTCATTGTTGCCCTTTGTTGTCCCATACTATGTGATGATGTTTCACTAACAGCCTCCAGAAGTGGTAGCTTGTATGATGTCCCGAAGCTCTGTTTTGGGGCTATTGTCACCAACATGCACTGGTACTGGTAGAAGTCCCTGGCCCTCGTGTTTAGTGATGGTAGTCTTTAGAAACAATATCTGGTAGCAAGTGAATTTCTCAATTTAAGAATGTTGTCTCCTTTTCCTGTAAACGTTTCAAAGGGGAAGGCTGTAGCTACATATAGGTGCTAAGTTTCAATGATTTACATCTTGTGCTGCAAGGTTTTCTTATTGCTTGAGAGGCTTTGTGCGCTTGTCCGTTACTGCAAATGGATTTGCTTGGTCGAGAGATGCCTGTTAACAGGGGCTGCACCCTTCAAAGTCCAACCCCCAGGATAGGTTGTTGATTGTGCATGAGGGCTGTGCCAGAGAGGTAAGAATAATGCTAACTCTGCTATTAGTTCTTGGTAGTAACTAGATCATCTAGTGTGTTGCATTGTTCAAGTTGGTCGAAGAACATAAGGCATAGGGATCGGCCCATGAACTGGTTTCTGGCCGGGTGCACATATAGGGAGTAGGGTATATGGAGGGTCATCATGAGTCGGTAATGTATCGTATTCAAGCTACATATTGTGTTGGTTGTGGCCATCACAAAGAATAATGTAGGCATCCATGACTAATCATCGGAACCATGTCTGTTTGCGGAGTCCTCTCACAGTTACAGATAATCCTGGTTCTGGCTTCGCATCACTATGTCTCAGCCTGGCATGGTTTCAAAATTTGATAAAGTGATTCGTACCGTTAAAAGAAAAGAATAAAGAAAAAAAATGCAAAAAGGTCAAATTTGCGCATTTCCCAGGATGAAGCTTGTTGCTCCAGCCCAGAAGCACTTTCGCGCGAGGAACCGCCCTGGCAAGTCGTGTGAATCGCAGGGTCCAATCTATATAGGATAAAAGTCACGTGTTATCCTTAAATTATCATCAATGTTATTTAATTGTCCTGAAATTATAAAATGTTGTGGCCCTTAAACTATTCAATTATTTTACCCATTGTTCTGATGTTATACTAGGTGTTAAATGAAACAAAAGTTGGGGGAAGTGCACATCTTGGTTTATGGATGAGTGCTCTTGGAGTAGTCGGTTTGGCTTGGAACCTACGCGCCTAGGACTTCGTTTCCTAGGAAATCCGTACAGAAAACTTTTACGAGTTGTAAAACTTAGTGGGAAATTATAACATAGGGCCTAAAAAAAGTGATCACCTTGCAAAAAGAGGATTAAACTTAAAAAAGAGTCAATCGCATCTAAAAAAAGGTCGTAGATAAATAGTAAAAATGTTCACTCTCTAGATAAATAGTAAAAATGCCACTTTCTTTTTAGAAGTAAGTTATAATTGGGTTCAACTAATCTGGGGGATGTAGGGGTATAGATGAACAGAATGTTCGGTGAATTGTTTGTAAACCGTTCGGCAGAAGTTCATTTATTAAGCTAAGTAAACGAACACAAATACAAACACGAATAGGCCTATGTTCATTTGTTTATGTTTGTTCGTTGTTCATTTACGTATTCATTAATGTGTGTGTGTGTGTGTTCGTTCATTTACATTTGTTCATTTATGTTCGTTTAAATCGTTCCCAAACATATTCTATACATTGCTCGTGAACATGTTTGTGTTTGTGTATTGCTGTTTATGAACGAGTTTGTTTGTTTGGTTCATTTATTGCCGTTCACGAACATAAATGAACGAACACGAACAACTATTTTACACTAAACAAACGAATGAACACGAACAACTCTCATTCGTGTTCGTTTGGTTTGTTTACAACCTTAGAGGGATACGTCAAAACACAGTAGAGAGGATTTCTTTTTCACTACAACTTAGTGTTTGGTAAATTGTGTCCGTGGTCCCTAACCTTTAATTGTTACACCATTTTAGACATTAACCTCAATTTTGTACATGAAAAACACGAAATCTCATTTAAATGTTACATTTTGAACTTTTTGTGGATGAAAAACATTAGTATGGATGGAAAATGCTATGTGGCACGACAGCGTGCATGATTTGCCACACCAAAACCTCATGCCCTCTAAAAAAGGGGTGAAATTGCACACTTAGTCCCCTATCTCACCACCCTTATCCCAATAAACCTTAAACTTCTCCATCTGCTGCCACCACCCCTAGGACTTTGCCATTATTGGCCGATGCTTCCAGCTGTTGGCTGTCGATAGTCCATGAAAATGCCATACACGAGAAGCCTACACTGCTGCCTGATTAATTTATCGCCTTTCCGGACACATGTTAATGCAGGTGGACGGACGAAATCAAAGGTGAACGAATGAAGACAAACAATGAATAGCCAATTGGAGGAATGCAAAGGCAATCGGACGAGGGCAAAGGCCAATTGGATGAAGAAAAAGGCAATCGGTGATTAGGCAATCTGGGTGGCTGCATTTGAGAGAGATGACTCAGGGCACAAAGGCTAATGAGGGGGATGATAAAAAAGATGAGAATGATGAAGGCGAACGAATGGGAACACCAGAGGCGAAAGGACGAGAACAAGGGAGGCGAATAGGCAAGGATGATGGAGGCGAATGAACGAGAATGACAGAGTGCCTCATGGGTGGCGGTGATCTGATTCTTTTTTTTTTTTGTTGCTTTTTTTTTTCTTACTTTTTAAATTTTTTAATTTTTTCTTACTTTTTCATGTCATCCATGGCATTTGATTTATTATGCTACTATGGCTAAACATCCACATTAGTATGCTATGTGCCATTTTTTATTTATACTAACGTTTTCCATTTACAAAAATTTTGAAATAAAGTATTTAAACAATGTTTGGGATTTCTTATGTATAAAATTAAGACTAGTATCTAAATTGGTACAATAATTAAATGTTAGGAGCCACGAACACAATTTACCCTTAGTGTTTGATGGTATTAGATTGAGCCAAGTACATGAGAATGCGAAACGCTGTTAGTGTGTCCGTTTCCTTAGAAGTTTCGCGCCAAAAACCTCTCAAAATCTGCGTCAGACTATTTTTTTTTGGGTATTCTTCGTCAGACTATTTAGTACAATAAATCACCAGAACCACAATCACAATCGAGATCTCCAAAACGAAACGGAAGAAAAAGCACAAAATCCGCCGATGCCTCGCTCAATCCACATCTCCTCAGTACTGAAAACATTTATCCTCTAGGGTTTCAAGTTGCCTTGTCTCTGCGAATGGCAACTGTTCCGCCTTCTGTATCTCCTTCCAAGACCACTTGCGCCTCCCTTCTTCGAGAATTACAGGTTTAGTACTCTTACTTTTCTTTAATCGCATCCATTGATATCGTTGTTCCAACTCCTCCATCGCTCTTGGTGTTGGGCGGTTATAACATTTGCAAGTATGGTTTGGTTGGGTAAAAGGTTGCAATTTTCCACATCACTTGTTCCCGATGCAAAATTAATGTCTGTCTTACCTGCTTTTTTTTTTTTTCTTTTTCCCTTAAGAGGGTTTCCTTTTGTTGTGGACTGTGAGTTTCTTTCATTGCACAACCACTGTCTGGCTGCTATGGTTTTGCTTACTCTTGTCCGCCTTTGTTCTTGTTCACGTGAGCTAATTGGTCCGTATGATTCTTTATCGGGATGAAGATGATATGGGATGAAATTGGGGAGAGTGATGCTGATAGAGACAAGATGCTTCTACAGCTAGAACAAGAGTGTCTTGATATCTATCGGCGGAAGGTTGAATCGAGTAGAAAGTACAAGGCCGACTTGTTCCAATCATTGGCTGACGCAGAAGAAGAAATAGCTAACATTGTTGCTGCTCTTGGCGAGAATCCCTCATTCTCACTGGTTTGTGCTTCTTGCATTTCTACCATTCAAGTGTTCTCCTGATCCTATCTCAATCCTATTGTTGGTAAAAAGAAGAGCAAACTATCATGTGTACATTTCTTGCATCGAGACCATTGAATCACTCTCAACTAAACACAATTTTAGTGTTAAACTAGTTCTTACCGACTTCATGTACCACATTTCGTATTGATCTGCTTCTATTTGCTACTTGGAAGGAAAAAGGCACTCTCAAGCAGCAAATGTCTGGCATAAAACCTGTTTTGGATCACCTAAGGTGCAAGAAAGAACAAAGAATCAAGGAATTTTCTCAAATTCAGATGCAGATTGTTTCAATCTATGCAGACATAGCTGGCACTCGTCACTGTGACAAGTTTTCAGACCCAAAAGTGGATGAACGTGATCTGACAGCTAAGAAATTGAGTGAGCTTAAGTCGCACCTTCAAGAGCTTGAAAGTGAAAAGGTGTAAACTATTTTTGTTACCCTGAAAACCTTATACAGTGGTGACTGCTCTGGGTATTTGTATTAACCTTTTTTCTCCATATTATTTATTTCATAGCTTATCCGGATCCAGAAAGTTAATAGCCACATTAGTTCCATTCACCACCTGGCGCTTCTCATGTCAGTTGACTTTCTGAAGATAGTTGGTGATATTCATCCAAGCTTAGCTGACCCTGAAGATGACCATTTGAAGAGTATTAGCAATGATACTCTTGCCAGGTTAACAAGTGTGATTCATAACCTGAAGCAAGAGAAGCAACAGAGGTTAAGGAAGGTAACATCTTTGCTTCATGCCTTGTTCTGATGGAACACATTGATGTACTTATTGAAATTGGTGATCAACATATTTCCTCATGTCAACTTGTGCTTAAGAATCAGATCTGGGGACGGGAGCTATCCAACTCTGCTTTCGAATTTATTCATGTTCTGTGATTCTTTTTCAGTGAAACTTTTCATGGCTTAAAAATCCTATTTTATTTAATGAGATGTTCATAAGCAAAGGATTTTTTATTTTTAACTCCTGATCAATGGTCTTAGCTTTTATCCCTTTTTCAGGGTTATCATTAGCAGTGACGTTGTTATTTGATCATGTAATGTTGACCTGACGCTTTTCTTGAATGCCAGAGCCTCTAGCCTTAGGTTCTTGTATTTTAACTGATCTGTTTTTGTGTAAAAAGGTTTCAGCATGAATCATTTGGTTGCATGCTCGTTCTAGTCTCATCTGTATTCGAGGCAGATCATTTAAGAAGATTTAACAAAATCTGACTGAATTGAGAGGCTGCTATGTTTTGGTTATTAAATTGGTTTCTGTATGCACCAATCTGGATGGACATACTTCATCTACTGATCTCTCTATACAAAGAACTGATGTCAATTTTTTTCATCTAGCATCTTTCATTAGCTTATGAGATTTGGTGCAGGTCTACTTTGTTGTACGGTGATTCATGCTCTGCAAAATTACATGTTTTTTAACTGTGCTTTTGTACAAGACAGATGTAGAAGCGTTTGCATAAGGTGCAGATTGTCTAAATATTCCTTTTTCAAAAGCTGATTCTCAAAATTAGACTAAGATGAAAAAAATATTGCGAAAATGGTGCAATATGACGGTGCCAAGGCATGAAAATTAATATGCCTAACCTTTGGGGAGGATATCCAACTATTGTATGTTTGATTTTGAAATCCCAGCTTCAAGGTCTTGGGGGCACATTGGTGGAGCTATGGAATCTTATGGAAACTCCTTTACATGTGCAAAAACAATTTGAGCACATCACAAGGTTGGTTTCCTCCAGAGTTGATGAGCTCTCTGGGTCAGGATGCCTCAGTCAAGATGTCATTGATCAGGTTTTGCATTGTATTTATCCTATTATTTTGGGCCTTAGAGGTTGTTTTATTCCGTCTAAGGTGGTGTATTTGTTATTGTTGATAGGCAGAGACTGAAGCTGAGAGATTGAATTTACTGAAAGCTAGCAAGCTGAAGGAGCTGGTCTTTAAGAGGCAAAGTGAGCTGGAGGAAATCTACCAAGGAGTTCATATGGGTGTAGATAGTGATGCAGCACGGCAGATTCTTATTGATCTCATAGAATCTGGTTCCTTTCCACCTAATTATCCCCTATCTATATTTCTGAGTTCTTCAAACTCCAAACTGTTGTATCTGAAACTTTTAGCTTTTTTAGATTCTTATTTTCTGAGTTCACATGGTATATGGCAAAATTGGCTTCAACTTTCGGTTTATGATTTGTCCATGAACTTGGTATACTTTTTTATTCCATGTGCTATCGGTGTCATAATTTGGATTGCTTTATGCATGTAACCTGGATCATCCAATTTACCTCTGCATCTATCTGCTCAATTCATTCTTTATTAAAATATTGTTTATGTTTGCTCTTTTTTGTTCCTGAATCCTTCTTGCTTTGTATCTTTATGCTTCTTTTCCTTTTCGCATTTATGATTGATAACCTTACATTAACCTACATTAGTATTATTATCTGATTCTTGTTCATATGGTTCATAATGTGCATATGACCTTGAATGGAGGGGTTGTAACTTTTCAAAGTATTTTGGTATTCTCAAAAATTTGATGAAGTCAAATATGAATTAATGTAGAGCTATTCAGCTTTGTGGGAAGCTTTCCTTGGTACCATATGTAATTACTCTGCTGATCTCTGCCCTCAGGTACTGTTGATTTGGCTGATTTGCTTTCCAGCATGGATAATCAGATTTTGAAAGCCAGGCAAGAAGCTTTGAGCAGGAAAGATATTCTGGACAAGGTAGAGAAGTGGAAAATTGCGTCAGAGGAGGAAAAGTGGCTTGATGACTATGAAAAGGTAACTGTTGAACAATGTCTGGCAATTATATGAGCTTGTTGTGTGTCAGTTTGAGACATGGGGGTTGATTGTGATTCTTAAGCCCATTCTTTTTCTTTGATTTTGTTTTAGATTCCAACAAAGTAACTATAGTAGGCTAGTATTATCCTAATAAGGCATCCTATTGTGCATTTAGGGGGCATTTGATTCAATGATTCTCAAAATCCATGGAGAGTAATATCCCTAGAAAGTGAGAATCCATGAAAATTACAATCTTAACTAGGATTTTTTACTTTTCAAATAATCTAGGTTCTCACAGTCCTTGAACCAAACACTTCCTAAGTGTATTATTTTCTTCGTCTGAAAAACAAATGACACTTCTATACGCCATCTGCCTAAAAATGAAAAGTGCAGAAATATGTGTTATGTGTTTCTCAAGCTGTACCTATTATATGAAATGTAACACCTCCATGCCAAAACTAGGCCACTAGGGCTAGAGAGGCATAAAGCAAGCAACAGTTATTTGGGACTCTAACCAACAAACCCATCAAAGTGACGGAATGATTAAGGCAGAGGAGCATCCTCTTTAACTTGTTGGGATCTTTCCTCTAATAACTTTCACTAAACTAAATTGTGATAAATAAGTAATATGTTAGCAGTAGATTTTTTAAGTCAAAACTCTCAAATAAACCTGGAAGTCAAGGCCAATTTTTTTCAGTCAACCCTTGCTGCTACAACACTAGTTCCCATACTGCAGAATTCTTTTCATTTATCAAAATCATCCTTAAACCAGCAAGGACCAGTTCACACTTCAACAAAGATGCAAACTTGTAAATGCATGCCTCCAAATCAATTGAACATTAGCGTCTATAAAACCAGAAAGTCAACCATCAACTATAGAAGGTCAAAGCACAAGAATCATGTAGCTGCTACGTCTGCAGGGAACTTCTAATTTGCTATGCATTCATATGGGTAACCATATTAAGACACCAATCTTTCCTACAAGCTTCAAATAGGCAGGTGATGACTACCATCCAGTATAGCAAAGATGGAAACTGCAAACATGGAAAGTCAGCTTCCAGTCATTCATAGTCAACTATGTTCATCCCCATATGAAAGTTCATGAGCCTACACATCAGAGAATGAGATTTCATAATATTCAGGTACTGTGTACATGCTTCCACAAAATATATCATTCAACATAATTTACACGTTTATATGCTCAAAATGACACTGTCCCTACACCTTTTCAGTTCACTAAGCAGACAAGACAGAGCACTTGAAGAAGTCACATGCTTTACTCCGCTGCACTCGGTGGTCTAACTTTTTATGCAAAACCTTACTTGTCCGCTAGTGATCCACACTTTAAGAACCCTGAAACATGTCATAAGTGAGGATGGAGAGTAACTACACCACAAACATTTAAATAAACTAAAGTAATCGTTCCACAAGTAGCAAACAATCTTCTTTCATGGCATGAGGGATTGGCTCAGCCATCCTCTGGGCTACACGACAGAGGGTGGCTCCCTCATTCATGCAGCTACACACCTACATGACCTCCATGAGCCACACTACAATTTCGACTTCATGCATTGTTAAATTCACTTCATTGTCAACTCCCTATCTTCACGGTGTCAACTTAACACTTAGATAAGTGAACAGATAACAATTGACACCAACTCATGGTGAAAACAGCCTCAACGGTGTAGTGCATTCAACAATATTTAGTTTTCAACCCTAGAGTAGGAATTCACTTTCTTTGCTCAAGTTTTTTACCGATTACATACCTCTTCATCTTCGTGAGTCTAGTGAACTAGGAAAAAAGCAGATGCATGCGATGAATTATTCACCAAACAGAGGTGTTCTAGCTTCTAGAACTCTAAGGTGATGATACTGAAGCCTTCCAGATTAACATGCAACACTCTTTCACTCACACTGCCGCATTCACCATCATCTGAACTCTAAGGCAAGAGACAGAATGAAGAGCTCGATTGTTCCCAGCCCTTTGGTCTTCCAATCACTGATTAGTTTACAATTAGGCAGTTAATTTACCTCTGATTATGTATCATACCTCAAACTATATTATATTAGATACTGGGGATTGACCTCTCCATTTACTTTAGTGTAACCCTTAATGCAGGACTAATTTCATTTTACTTTTACAAGCACTAACTTGTAGCATTTAAGTGCCTCCTTTACCTTTTTTTTAAAATATGCGCTTCAGTCTAGTTAATTTAAACACCTTACATTTTACGCACTGCTACTTGACTCAAGAAGAAATTTAACATTTACCTTTTTTTTAGTATTGGTCAACACTGCCACTTCACGTAGGCTTCTTTGTTGCCTCTAATCACTTACACTCACTTTAGCCTTTATGCTTTCAGTATTTCATTGTAGAACTTCTATCAAATAAGTTCCTAACAAAAATTTAGGAATTAACTTCTTTTGGGTGTAACAAGTAAACTACTGATGATGGTAGTATACATTCAATAGATAAGGGAGTGGTGGGGAGAGACACAATAATGATGTGGTAAAACTGTCTTCAGTTCTGTTCAGAATAACAACTTTCATGCTTTTTGGGGCAAAGGAGTTCATAAGTTTGTGTTCTCACCATTGGTAATTTAGCACATAACAAACCAGGAATAGATCTAACATGTAGATTAAGCAATATTTTGGTGTTTATGTGTTATGATTCCTCCTAGTAGAAGCTGCAATGTAAACCAAGGCACGAATCTTTCTTTCCTCATCATTGTCCTTCCATTAAAACAATGGAAAATATGAGTTGGTTGAGACTCCGCACAATCTATGAATCTATCAACTCTTCTGGCTGTTGTTGCCTCAAATGTATATCGTTTCATAATGAAAAAAAAAAAGAAATTATCCTTTTAGGATGAAGTGTTTTCATTAGACGTTTTATTTCGGTTTACCAGAGAAACAAGGTTTTTTGTTGCCAATTAAAGGAAGATCGATATAATGTTCCCTTACTTCCCACGTCCAAGTTTACATTGCTCACAAACATAGAATGATTTGGGTAATGATTACTGTTGGCCAGTTGGAAATAATCGATAGATTATCAAGTTTCATTGTTGTCCTGTAGCATTTATTGTCTTCTACCTGCTTCGTCGCTGTATTCTTTATTTATTTATTTATTATCTTCTTTTTCTCCAGGACGAAAATCGGTATAGTGCTGGAAGAGGAGTTCACAAAAACCTGAAACGCGCTGAAAAAGCACGCGTACTAGTCAGCAAATTACCAAGTATGAATTCAGCTATCTTGCATTTTAACTTCCATTTTTTCATGGGAAAACACATTATTGGGGCTATTGTTGGTGGAAAGTGAAGGATCTATTGGCAATTGAGCTTGTACTAAAATGAATATTGTTAGTTTTGTAGAAATTATTAGCACTTGGACAAGCTGAATCACATAGCAATGCATGATGCTTTTTATTTCACTTCACTAGCTCAGTTAAATTGCTTTCATAATCTTAACTACCTTTACGGAAAATGGTGGTCTTTTCCTTAATTCTCCCTAAAAAGAATTTTAGGTGTATCCAAGCCTTTGTTTCAGTAGGAGCCATGGTATAAGTGGAAACATGCATATGCTAAAGGTGAGAGATATTAATGCTAGGTCTAATGCTAAGGCTCGACTTATGGATCAAGTTTTGAGAAAATTCTCATTGTGGAACGCTTTATGCCCATCATAGAGAACCCAACGATCTCTAAGGCTTGTGACAGGGAACCTTTTGATTTCGAGAAGCTCATTGCTTCTTTTTTAAGTGAATAGGCAGAAGCTTGGACCAGAGAGCTAGATTTACCTCAATTCTTTGCTGCTTGCCTTCAGTATTCCCTGATTTTCTATTTCCTAATAAAACCTATGTTAACTCTCCCTATGTTCTGGTTGGTGCAAAAGTGCAGCTGCTGCAACTCTGTTGGCAACTATAACACTTACAATGTCTGATGACAAATACAACAGACTTACAACTTAAACACATGCTAGAGTACTAACAAAAAACTACCAGTCACATAACACACACACACACAACACAGCACGTAAGTTGATAGACTACTGCTTTTGTGATTATACCAGTCTAGTCAAAAGGTAAACCCAACTAAACTTATTTTCTACTCGCAATGAGCTCAAAGCAACATAAAGTTTGTTGGTGCTAGTTATGGACTTCTGTTTGTGGTGGTGATAGCCTCCTAACATACAACTTGTAGGTTCAATAATCAGTGAAATTATTATGTAAAACAGGTTATTAAGATCACCTCTTGCTAAGCTTGATACTTTTAGTTTTGATAGAAGAAATTGGTCAGATGTAGATAGCATACAGACAGCTGTGTATGATGCTTCTTATGACAAATAGATAAAGAATTATTTACATTCCCTATGTAAATACCAAATATGAAGTTCCCTGCTCACTGCCACGTTGTGATCTTTTTCTCTTTTTGGCTTGCATAAATCAAATCCCAGTCATCTAATCCAGTTTTCTCTTTTTCTGTGCAACAGCTGTTGTAGAAAATCTGAATGCAAAAGTGAAGGCATGGGAGATGCAAAAAGGAATTCCCTTTTTGTATGAAAAGGTTGTTATGAACTTACTTTGTTAATAAGTTTATATTGTTTAGTAATCAGTCTTAACATGTCCTCCAATGACAGGTTCGTCTATTGCATACCTTGAGGGAATATACCAAGCAGCGACATGAGCGAGAGGAGGAGAAGCGTAGATCTCGAGTAAGTTTTCATTTGTCCTTTGCTTTGAAATTAGTATATTTCCTCCATGATGCTTGCTTTGTATAAAGTCTTATGTTGCATTTGTGACTATTCCATGAATATATATTTTGGATGGCCCCGGAGTATCCTCCACCCGAAAAGCGAATACTAATCTTCTTGAGGTACTATATGAATATATTATATATATCAGCGAACCAAGTTGAGTTCAAGAGCACCAATTCACGGCCATATTTGGCACTCAGATCTGAAAGTGTTTCTTCTTTCATGATGCCCTTAAATAGTGGTTTTCTAGCGTCCTGCCTTTGTGGGACAATTATTAATCACCAAAGGTAACTGTTGGAAAGGGTGAAATTGGAAGATCTTTATTTGGTAGTTGTGTAAATATAGGATTGTGTAAATAATTCCTGATTTACAGGGATTACTATAGCTGGTAGAATTCCTTAATTATAGGGATTAAATCCCTGAATTATAGGAATTGATTTACAGGGATTTTTTTCCTTGTAAATCCCTAAACAACTTGTATAAATTCGCTTGCTGTATTGGAATAGAATAGAACAGATTTGACCAAAAGTTGACATGGTATCAGAGCATTAGGTTTGTCTTGAGATTATCTTTTCTTCTGGCCTTCATTACCGAATCATTGCTCTGTTTTTTCCTGGCCTTCATTGCCAAGTCTTTTTTTCTTCTGGCCTCTAGTGCTGATCTATAACCAGTACTAGTTCCCCATTCTTTATTTTCCTTACCCACTATCCTAACAATGTCTGGCGAGACTGTGACAAGCGCTCTTGCCCAAGTTGATTCCCATCTGCCCACAGGTGACCTGCAGACTATTCAGGCCGCCTACAGACTCAATGGTCAGAACTATTTGAAGTGGTCACAACTGGTGCGTACTTACTTGAAGGGAAAAGGAAAAATCAGCCATATTCTTGGATCAGGACCTGAGTTGGATGACCCAGGTTTTGATGCCTGGGATGAAGAGGACTCCATGATTATGTCATGGTTGTGGAGTTCAATGACACCAGAAATCAGTGACACTTGCATGTTCCTCCCTTCTGCAAGGGGCATCTGGGATGCTGTCCAACAAACATATTCCAGAGCCCATGATGCTGCTCGTGTCTATGAAGTCAAAGTAAAGACACTAGCAGCCAAACAAGGGAGCAGGAGTGTTACTGAGTATGCAAATCTGTTGCAGAACCTATGGCATGAACTTGATCATTATCGAGTTCTTGAGCCTAAGTGCCCAGATGATGCTGTGATCTTGAAGAATTTCATTGAAAGGGGTAGGGTGTATGATTTTTTGGTCGGGCTGAATACTGAGTTTGATCAAGTCCGAATACAAATCCTTGGCAAAGAAGAGGTGCCTCCATTGAACGAAGTTATAGCTCTTGTCAGAGCTGATGAAAGCCGCCATGGGATCATGCTTAAGCCTAAAGATCTCGAAGAATCTGCTATGGTGGCAAGGGAAGGAAATTATAGTGCCCCAAAAGGTAGAGACTCTAAAGACAACCTTTGGTGCACTTATTGCAAGAAGCCCAGACACACCAAAGATCGCTGTTGGAAACTCCATGGGAAGCCTTCTACATCCAGCAAGGAATGGGGCAATCGAGGAGATCCAAGAGCAGTTCAACAGGCCCACAATGTCTCCAAAATTTCACAGCAAAGTCAGGGGCCATTTAATGAAGAAGAAATTGAAAGGCTGAGAGGTTTGTTGGGAATCTTGAAACCAGAAAGTGGCTCTACCTCTGTTGCTCTCTCAGGTGCATCTCTACCCCTAGGATTACATGCCTCGGCTAGTGTTTTTCCATGGATTCTTGACTCTGGAGCCACTGATCACATGACACCCTCTTCACTACACTTCACTACATATACACCCTGTACTAGCAACAGGAAAATTTCTGTTGCTGACGGTTCTCTCATCACAGTAGCAAGAATTGGAAATATACAGATTACTCCATCACTATTGCTTAAAAATGTCCTTCATGTTCCCAAGTTATCTACTAGCCTTATTTCTATAAACAAACTTACCCAAGACATGAACTATCATGTTGTGTTCTTTCCTTCTCACTGTGTATTTCAGGACTAGGCTTTGGGGAAGAAGATTGGACTTGCTAAGGAAAGGAATGGACTTTACTATCTTGAAGAAACCAGCAAACCATCTCAGAATATTATGCATGTCACATATGAGTCATTCCTTACTGCCTCCAATAAAGATTTAATTTGGCATCAGCATTTTCGTTTTGGCCATCCTTCTTTTTCTGTTTTGAAAACCATGTTTCATTCTCTATTTAAGAGTATTGATATTGAGACCTTTCATTGTTATGTTTGTGAGTTTGCTAAACACAAAAGAGTGTCATTTCCATCCAGCAATAAAAAATCATCAACCCATTTTTATTGATTCATTCAGATATATGGGGCCCTTCTCGAATTCCCAACATTATTGGTTCTAGATGGTTTCACATTTATTGATGACTGCACAAGGGTCACATGGGTTTTTCTTCTTAAATTGAAATCAGATTTAAGCAACATTTTTCCCAATTTTCACAATATGATCAAAAATTAGTTTGGTGTGAGAATCAAAAGGTTTCGGTCTGATAATGCAACAGATTATTTCAATCAGACCTTGTCATCATTTTTCCAAAAAGAAGGAATTGTGCATGAATCTTCCTGTGTTTACACACCCCCCAACAAAATGGGGTGGCTGAAAGGACGAATGGTCATTTACTGCAGACCACACGAGCCTTTCTCTTTCAAAACCAGGTTCCAAAACAATATTGGGGAGAAGCTGTCCTTACCGCTGCATACACAATAAATAGACTGCCATCTAAAGTCCTTGACAATCAAACCCCAATGCAAACTCTCTATCAGTTTTACCCTGATATTCGAACCTCAAATAATCTCACACCAAGAATCTTTGGTTGCCCTGCCTTTGTTCATGTTCACAATAAGGGAAAATTAGACCCACGAGCAATAAAATGTGTTTTCTTGGGATATTCTCCAACCCAAAAAAGTTATAAATGTTATCATCTAGTCACAAAAAAATTCTACACCTCTGTTGATGTCACATTTGAGGAAGGACTATCCTTTTTTTTCTCAAACTCCTCTTCCGAGGGAGCCTTCATTAGTAGAACATAAGGCCTCGAATCTACTTCCTCTGGAAGTATTATCCTCTTTACCACCGCCTAACCACCAGCAATCACAACCTTCTGATGCCTCAGAATCTTGCACATCCGAGCCTCAAAAAAATTCCAGCAACCCTTCCAATGATGTGCATGATAATATGAGATATATGCAGGTTTACTCAAGGAGGAAAAATCCAGATTCTGAACTTAAGCAAGTCCAAGATTCAGCTCTTAATCCTGGAACTGAGGTACGTCCAGAACCTATTTCTTCTATTAATAAAGATGAACTGCCTATTGCCCTGAGAAAGGGAACCAGAGAATGTACTAAACATCCACTCTATCCCCTAGCCAAATCAGTAACATTCCAAAGATTCTCCCCATCTCATAGGAGTTTTCTAGCCAGCCTTGACACCATTCCAATTCCTGAAACACTAGCCAAGGCACTTTCCAATAAGGAGTGGAGAGAAGCCATGAGAGTGGAAATGGAGGCGCTGGAAAAAAACAGAACGTGGGAACTTGTGGAACTGCCCAAAAATAAGAAGGCAGTTGGCTGTAAATGGGTATTTACAATTAAATACAAATCTGATGGGTCAGTAGAAAGGTACAAAGCGAGGCTAGTAGCCAAGGGATATACACAAACTTATGGGGTGGATTATCAGGAGACTTTTGCTCCAGTAGCAAAAATGAACACAGTAAGGGTGCTGCTGTCTTTGGCTGCCAATTACAGTTGGGATTTGCAACAGTTTGATGTAAAAAATGCATTCCTCCATGGTGATTTAGAAGAGGAGATATACATGGACATTCCACCAGGTTTTGGAGAAGGCATTAAAGGGAACAAAGTGTGCAAGTTGAAGAAAGCATTGTATGGTCTCAAGCAGTCTCCAAGGGCATGGTTCGGTAGGTTTACAAATGTGATGCTTAATTCAGGCTACAAGCAAAGCCAAGGTGACCACACTTTATTTATTAAACACACAGCCTCAAGGGGAGTTACTGCTTTGCTAGTCTATGTGGATGATATAATTGTTACTGGGAATGATGAAAAAGAGAAAGAAGCATTAAAGAACTGCCTTGCCAGAGAATTTGAGATAAAAGAGCTGGGGAGACTGAAGTATTTCCTTGGAATTGAAGTTGCGCATTCCAAACAAGGCATTTTTATCTCTTAACAAAAATATGTGGTTGATCTTCTGAGAGAAACAGGAAAGATGGCCTGTAAACCAGCCTTTATGCCTATAGATCCGAATCATAAACTTGGAGAAGCCAGTGAAGATGCAAGGGTAAATAAGGAGATGTTCCAGAGACTTGTTGGAAAATTGATTTATCTTGCACATACACGACCAGATATCGCATATGCTGTAAGTATAATAAGTCAGTTCATGCATGACCCTAAAGAAGTTCATTTGCAAGCTGCCCATCGAATTCTTCACTATTTAAAGGCCAATCCAGGGAAATGAATTTTATTTAGAAGAAATAGGAGGCTGGTTCTTTAAGCATATACATATGCAGATTATGCAGGATCCCCAGTAGACAGACGGTCCACCTCTTGCTATTGCACCTTCTTGGGAGGAAACTTAGTGACTTGGAGAAGTAAGAAGCAAAATGTAGTTGCTCGGTCAAGTGTAGAAGCAGAATTCAGGGCTATGGCATAAGGGGTATGTGAACTACTTTGGCCGAAGATAATTTTAGAAGACTTGAAGATTCCACAAGAAGGATCTATGAGACTATATTGTGACAACAAATCAGCCATCAGTATTGCCCATAATCCAGTTCAACATGACAGGACGAAGCACATCGAAATTGATTGACACTTCATTAAAGAGAAACTGGACAGCAAGATGATTTGCACTCTTTATGTATCTACAAAAGGACAGATGGCGGATATATTTACTAAAGGACTCAACAATACAGACTTTCATAGAATTGTAGCCAAGCTGGGAATGGAAGATCTCTATTCACCAGCTTGAGGGGGAGTGTTGGAAAGGGTGAAATTGGAAGATCTTTATTTGGTAGTTGTGTAAATATAGGATTGTGTAAATAATCCCTGATTTACAAGGATTACTATAGTTGGTAGAATTCCTTAATTATAGGGATTGAATCCCTGAATTATAGGGATTGATTTACAGGGATTTTTTTTCCTTGTAAATCCCTAAACAACTTGTATAAATTCGCTTACTGTATTGGAATAGAACAGAACAGATTTTACCAAAAGTTGACAGTAACTGCATGGAGCAGTTAAACTTGAACACGTTCTATTTTCTAAACTTTGTCACAAGGGTCAGGTTTAATTTGCGAAGGAGGTGGAAGGGCATATGTCAGAATAAATGGCAGATGAAAGATCAAGACCAATTTCCACATAGTTTTTCCAGGTGGCTTATAAGATCCTTTTTTCAGATGGGAAAAGATGGCACTAATCTCTATGATTGCATTAGAAATTGAAACAGGTTCATGTTTAATATTCTGTTATTGGAGCAGTATGTTTTAGGTAGTTCCTTTTTGCTTTCCATGGACCATGAAGTTAGAACTTAGAAAACTAAGTGAAGCTTTGGAAAATTACCAAAAACCCTTCGAGGTTAAGGCAAATCTACAGTTTTACCTCTTATTTTTCAGAAATCTACACTTACTTCCTTGAAAAAGTTAATACCGTTATTCATTGTTGCCATAAGAAGGAGAAAATATCTGATGTTGCCCTCCTAACTTTCTTCATTGAAACTTGGTCTCCCTAATTTCTAATGATCTCAATTGCACTCCTCCACTTGGTTTGATCTATGTGTAAAAAAATGATCCTAACCCGATGGCTGACCTGAAACTCGATCCGAAATTTTGGGTTAGGGTCGGGTCAAGAAGAAGGAAATATATCATTTGGATTGACTCGAATCCAATCTTATATAAAGAAAAAAGAAATTGGGTTAGTTTAGGTTCGACCCGAATTAACCCAGCCCAACCTTAAACTAACTCTCTATCCAATAAAAAATTCTAGCCCAACCCAATTCCCTTAAAACTATCTAATTATTTAACCTAGACTCCTAGCATAGCCTCGCTACTTTCCCGCTCAACCCACTTCCTGTCCCGGCTCCCTCGCGCCTCCTCCCTCACATCGCCTAGCCGTCTAGTTGCTCTCGCCTCATCATCCTTTGCGTTGTCCGTTCCTCTCTCCTCCCTCTATCGCACGGCCTCCTCCTACCTCCTGTCCTCTCTCCTCTCTCCATCGCACCGTCTCCTCCCTCCTCTCACGTCGGGCCATCACACCTCACCTCACCTTGCTCGCCTGTCGCATGTCACATTCCTTGCTTGGCCCGTTGTCAATCTTCTTCCTTGCCTTGGCTGCCATTGCCTGTCACCTTACTTGCTCGGACCACTGTCGATCTCCTCACCAGAGCACATCACAAACAGGTTGGATTCGGGTTAACCCTAAAAAAATTGATTTAGGGTCGGTTTGGGTCCTCCCATAATTTCGAGTCGGCTTGGGTTCGTATATTCAGATCATAAAAAAATTCATTTATTTCAGATTTTGGCCCGAAGACAAAACTTTCACCCCTCAACACCAAATTAGTCTAACCTCAGGACCAAAGCAAAGACTTTCCAGATTTTCTCCACTTTGCAAACACCCGGACCATATTATCCCCCCCCTTCACTGAGCACCCCTTCTCCATCGCCCTCTTCCGGTCCCTCTTCCTGGCGTTCCTTGTAGATTTTCCTACCCGCCGCGACCTTTGAGACCACAAAGACATTGTACAGCGCTCTTGATTCCGGGTCCAACAGCGTCGCGTACGGTGATGCAATCTATTCTGAGGATTTGAGAGATAATGAGCTCGAGTTCAAGGCTACCAAGGAACCGAGAGCTCTCGAGACTAATCAACAATCGTAAGAATTAGAGATGTACAGAGAGAGATAACAAAAGTGTTCAATTCTTGTTATACGTTTAGCAGTACATGCTTCCTCTTATATTTGGATTCTAACAGAAGGATAGGGGCGAAGACTGAAAGTCAGAGCCTAACGACCTTAACCGTTTCTCCCGCCTATATGTGCATGTTCTAATTACGTTTATTAAGCTCATAAAGAGAACGACGCCGTATAGGGATGGTCTCGTATCATTGCCATTCTCTTCAAGGGATGCTTGCCCTCAAGCATCAGTAAACTCTGGGAAACGCTGACGCAGATCAAACAGGTACTCCCATGTAGCTTCTTCCGGTCCTGAGTTGGTCCAATGTACTAGGACCTTGGTGGCTGCCTGTCGTCCCCGTTGCACCATCTTCCGCTCCAGGATTTTGAGGGGTTGCTTTGGCAATTCATCGTCCCATGTAGGTAGCTGAGCTTGGACACGTTGGTCGCCAATCTTCTTTTTGAGAAGGGAGACATGGAAAACATTATGTACCTTGACTCCATCTGGTAACTGTAGTTTGTAGGCTACCCTTCCTACTCGTTCCAGCACCAGGAAGGGACCATAATATCTGGCTTCCAGCTTGTGGCTTGCAGTCGTCCTCAGAGAAGTTTGTCTGTATTTATGTAACTTTAGGTATACCCAATCTCCTGATTGAAATTCCCTTTCTGATCTGTGTTTATCCGCCAGTGTTTTCATTCTCTGTTGTGCCTTCCTCAGTCTCTCCTTTAGTAGTATGATCATCTGTTCTCGGGTTCTCAAATTCCTATCCACTGCTTCTACATTAGAGTCACCGGAGATATATGGTAAGTGGACTGGTGGGGGTTGTCCATAAACGATTTCAAAAGGGGTCATCCCTGTAGCTGAATGATAGTTGGTGTTGTACCACCATTCAGCCAAGGGAAGCCACTTGACCCATTCCTTTGGTTTGTCTCCTGTCATACAACGAAGGTAGGCTTCCAAGCACCTGTTAACAACTTCTGTTTGACCATCCGTCTGGGGGTGGTAGCTTGTGGACATTTTGAGCTCAACCTTAAGTTGTCTCATGAACTCCTGCCAGAACTGACTCATAAACACTGTGTCTCTATCACTAATGATGTCCTGTGGCATGCCATGTAGCTTGTATATGTGTTTCATGTAAGCTCTTGCTACTGTGGATGCTGAATAAGGATGAACTAAGTCCAGAAAATGGGCATACTTACTGAGTCTGTCGACAATGACCAATATGACTTCCTTCCCTTCTGATTTTGGCAATGTATCGATGAAGTCCATTGATATGCTGCTCCAAACTTTAGGGGGAATAGGGAGAGGTTGTAGAGGCCCCGGATATGGTGCATTGTCATACTTGAATCTTTGACAAATATCACATTGGCGTATGAAATTTCAAATGTCTCTGCTAATGTTTTTCCAGTAACAAAAAGTAGTTATCCTCCTTCTTGTTGCCTCCATCCCTGAGTGTCCTCTGCTGGCACTGTGATGAATTGATTCAATAATCTTGTTCCTTAGAGAGTTGTCCTCCCTTACCACTAGCACCCCATTTTTTTTCAACCCTTGGGCATCGATGGTATATTTGGGATGCACCTGTGAGTCCTTCAACTTTTCTTGCACTATCTTTTGTAACTTGACATCCATTTCGACACTTTTTTGTATTTCCTCTACCAACGGTGTGGTAAAAGTCATCATCTGTAGCTGTTGGCAGGTGACTCGTGATAGGGCATCAGCAACAATGTTCTCTCTCCCCTTCTTGTATTGTATTTCATACTCATATGGTAATAGTTTGATGATGAACTTCTGCTGCAGCGGAGTCAGTATTCTTTGTTCCATCAAGTGTTTCAGACTCTGATGGTCAGTTCGAATGATGAATTTCCTTCCTATCAGATATGGTCGCCATTTTTCAACTGCAAAGACTAAAGCAAGGAATTCCTTCTCATAGGTCGAAAGTACCTGATGCCTCTGAGACAACATCTTGCTTATAAAAGCTAGTGGACGCCCTTGCTGTTGTAGAACAGCTCCAATTCCTTCTTTGCTTGCATCTATCTCAACCTCGAATTGCTTACTAAAGTCTGGTAGTGCCAATACAGGTGCTCTGGTCATTGCTTCTTTGAGTCGGATGAAGGCTGTCTCAGCTTCCATACTCCATCTGAATCCTTCTTTCTTGAGTTGCATGGTTAATGGTTTGCTGATGACCCCATAATTTCTGATGAACCGTCTGTAGTATCCCGTCAGCCCTAGAAACCCTCTCAGCTGTTTCACATTCTTGGGGTTTGGCCAGTTTCGCATGGCTTCTACCTTTTGAGGATCGGTCGACACTCCCTCCTGACTGATAATGTGCCCCAAGTACTCTACTTGGGTAACCCCAAAGCTGCATTTAGTCTTCTTCACCAGTAGCTCGTTACTTCGAAGTAACTTTAATGTCATTTCCACGTGTTCCAAGTGTGTGTTCCAGTCGGAGCTATATATTAAGATATCATCGAAGAACACCAATATAAACTTCCTCAAGTATTGCTGAAAGACTGAATTCATAAGTGATTGAAAGGTCGAGGGTGCATTGGTTAAGCCAAATGGCATTACCAGAAACTCATAGTGACCTTGATGTGTTCGGAAGGCTGTTTTATGTACATCCTCCTGACACATTCTGATCTGGTGGTACCCTGACCTCAAATCTAACTTTGTGAAGTAGGCAGCCCCATGAAGCTCGTCTAATAATTCCTCTATCACTGGTATTGGGAATTTATCCTTGACTGTAGCTTTATTCAGCTCTCTGTAGTCCACACAAAGCCTCCACGTTCCATCTTTCTTCTTAACCAAGACTATTGGTGAAGAGAAAGGGCTTTGACTCGATTTAATAACTCTAGCTTGCAGCATTTCTTTTACCAACTGCTCTATGGCGTCCTTTTGGATTGTGGGATACCTGTAGGGTCGAATATTGATGGGTGCTGTTCCTTGCACTAGGGTGATGTGATGGTCGTGTCCTCTTTGGGGAGGCAATGCAGTAGGTTCCTGGAATCTGTCTTGGAATTTTTCTAGTAGTTTTCCCATGTCTTCCTGCTGGTTTGGTGTCATTAATTCAGCCTTCCAGCAGCTGATACTAGACCCCATGAGCTGTATTGCAAAAGCTTGTCCTTCCTTTTGTTTACAGACTTTATGGAGGAGTTTGGTTGCTTGCCTTGAATCTTTCTGTACTTGAATCTGAGTAGCTCCCCTCAGTACCATCTTCTGCCCTTTGTATTTGAATGACATCCTTAGTTGCTCAAAGTTCCACTTAATATCCCCCAAACTTCGAAGCCACTGTACCCCTAGAATCATTTCACAACCTCCTAGAGGAATCAGCAATACATCAAAGTCAAATTCGACCCCTTGGATTTTCCATTTCAGGTTCCTACATCTGCCAACTGTGGATATTAGTTGGCCATTTGCCACTGATACTCCCATAGGACCAATCTCTTCAATGATGCACCCTAATTTCTTGGCTACCAATTCATCCAAAAAGACATGAGTGCTGCCCGAGTCTACTAACATGTTTACTCTTTTGTTCCCTACATATCCCCCTATCTTCATAGTGTTGTAGTTGGGAATTCCCATGAGAGCATGTAAGGAAATGCAGGGGTTCCCCTCTTGTTGCCAGTCCACTTCGGATTCTCATTCACTTTCTTCAGAATCCCTATCCTCAGCTCTTACTACCTCAATCCTGTTGAACTGAGGTTTCTTGCATTTATGCCCTGGGGCAAACTTCTCATCACACCAGTAACACTCGTTCCGTGCTCTCTTATCACTTAATTCTTTTTCTGTTAATCTTCGTGTGCTCTTGGTGTTAGTGCTGGAGCCATTGTTTACTGCTTGGTATCTAGGAGTAGGTAGTATCCCCTTCCCCATGTTGCTTCTTTTATAAGTTGCTACAACAACTTCTTGTAGTTTAGAAAAATACTGAGCTTCGTGTAAAGAACATGGTCTTAGTGCTCTTACTGATGCTTCTAACTCCTTATGTAATCCACCCAAGAATTGCCCAATCAAGTGATCTTCGGGTAGGGGACTTACTTGTGCCAACAGCATGTCAAATTGATTCTGATATTCTTGCACTGATCCGATCTGCTTCAAGTTCTTTAATTCTGCAGAAGGATCCTTGTGAGCTTCCCCAAATCTTTCCACCATGGCTGTACAGTATGACCTCCATGAGAGTCTCGTTCGGCTTGGCCAATCGCGCACAAATTTCTTATGCCAGTGTAATGCCGGCCCTTCCAAATGTATTGAAGCTAATTGTATCTTCTTCTCTTCTGCAACTTCATCGATATCGAACAGCTGGTTGCAGCGAAATATCCACCCTTCTACATCCGATCCATTGAAGTGGGGAAAGTCCACCTTGCTGATTCTGGCTATTCCGTACCCATACCCTGAGTATTGGTTAGTTGATCTCAAATTTGATTGAGTGGCTTCACTGGTGTCTTCCTTCAAACAGATCGTGTTCTTGATCTCCTCGAACATTCTTGATAACCGATCATCCAATTTCTGCTCCAGGTGTTGGACCTTCTCCGCTAGTTTGTCCTCCAACGCCTTCTTCAGTTCTTGGAAACGGGTGCCTTCCGCCATAGATGCCTCAGGTTCGATGCTCTGATACCAATTGATGCAATCTATTATGAGGATTTGAGAGATAATGAGCTCGAGTTCAGGGCTACCAAGGAACCGAGAGCTCTCGAGACTAATCAACAATCGTAAGAATTAGAGATGTACAGAGAGAGATAGCAAAAGTGTTCAATTCTTGTTATACGTTTAGCAGTACATGCTTCCTCTTATATTTGGATTCTAACAGAAGGATAGGGGCGAAGACTGAAAGTCAGAGCCTAACGACCTTAACCGTTTCTCCCGCCTATGTGTGTCTGTTCTAATGACGTTTTATTGGCCTCATTAAGGGAATGACGTCGTATAGGAACTGTCACGTATCATACGGTTTGTCGATGGCGATGAAATTCAAGCCGTCTGACGACGATCCGACCGCGTCGGGATGGTACATCTTTGCCAGGCTCAAACCCGAATCATTTCAGGTACCATGGCCGCCGGGCCCAAAGTTAGGAGGATGAGGCCGCAGCGGAGATAGCGAACCATGGCCGGGCCCACCAAGGCAGAGATCACGAACCATGGTTGGCCGTGGCGCTGCTCTAGTCGTCTATCGATGCCTTTTCTAATTCTGTAGCTCCTTTTTCACCCTCTCTTCCTAGGGTTTGAGCTCTAATGGTCCTAATTTACAAGTTCTCTCTGATTATTGTGCAAAAAATCGATCTGGTTGCTCCAAGTTATGGCGGCGGTATCTAACAATGCGTTTCGCCTGATTTTGGCTCCTATGGGTCAGTTCTAGTTGCCGGATTTGTTTTATTTTTTCTTTCAACTTTTAATTGTTGCTTCTAATTTGTTCACAGGTTGACTTGTACTGATATTTGGGGGTAAAGTTTAGAAGAAAGAAAGATAGGATGACAAAGTTGAACATTTTCTCTATTCTTTTGTAACGGTGAATTATGGTGTCACTTTGTGAGGGGGTAAATCTAGGTATTTAAAGCATAAGGGATATAAGTGTAGGTTTGACCAAACCTCAAAAAAAATTTTGGTAATTTTCATATGAAACTTTAAATTGTCTGTGTCTTCCAACTCTTATTGTAATAATTGCAGGAACAGAAGCGTCTCCAAGAACAACGAGTTGCAGAACAGGAGGCCCTCTTTGGTTCAAGATCTGCGGTAAAGAAGCCATTGGGGCAGAGCACGAATACCAACAATATTGCTGGAACACCGATGGGCAGGCGTGTGATGGCTCCTGGAAGGCATGTGACTCAAAGTGGGAAGGATCATCAAGAAAGTGGAAAGACTAATACTGTAATTCCATCAAACTATGTCGCTCTTCCGAAGGATGATCCAGCCTCTCGTGAAGACTAAGTTCTGAATGAGATATATAGAAGTTGAGCCGCCTCCAACCTTTCTTCTTTCTGCTTTCTTGCTGTGTAGTTCAACGTACATAAAAGTAGAGAACTTCTGTTACGAATATAATTTGGATGTTAAGGGCTTCAAAATGCAGTTTATGCTGCTACAGGAGTCCTACATATGATGAACGAACATGATTTCAACTTTCTGTTTGCATATTAGGCATTTTCTGTAGGATGAGCGTTTGTTGTTTGAGAAGTGGCGTATGAAAGGATGAATGATCCCCGTTTGGGGTCAGATTTTATAATTAATATTAGAGTTTTAAATAATTTATTAATAATTGAGATGAAATTGTTGAAACTAAAAATTAATAAATAGCTTTTTTAAAATTCTTGCGGTAATCGCTAATGCATTAGTCATACAGGTTGCAGGTTTTTTCGGTCGATAGAATTTTTTTGGTACTATGGAAATTTGAAATAGGGTCAAAATAATCAATTATGATTGGTGTTTTCAACAGTGGTAAGCTGTTAAAAAATTGTCCATAGAAAATTGAGGAAATTTTAGAGCCAATTGATTTTAATTTATATCAACTTAATTTAAAGTGATTTATTTTTATTTTTATATCTTTTTTACTTTAAATTAATTTCATTTGAAAGCTAGTATTATATAGATATAATAATTCATTTGAAATTAACTTTTTATAGTTTTATGAATTTTTCTTTCTTAATGCCTAAAGTTAGAAGAATTTATAAAAATTTAATAAAATTATAAAAATTATATTTTTAATGAATTATTATACTTACAAAATACTTACTTTTAAGTAAAATTAGTTTCAGGTAAAAAGATATAAAAATAAAAATAAGTCATTTTGGATTAAATTTAAACGAATTGGCCCTTAGTATATAAGAAAAAGATTGTGAGATCAATGGCGGAGCCAGAAAAAATTGTCAGTGGGGGCAATAGATAGTTCATTTAGAATATATAGTTGAAAACTTTAAAACTTATTGGGTCAAGTTACACATTTTATTAAAGATACAGTACTAAATTGTAATTTTGCCAAAATTCAGTGGGGGCAAGGTGAACATGACGCTACCACTGTGTAAGATAAAATGTGAGGCACACTACTAGAAACAGGCCACTTAGCAACGGGTTGCTAAATCAAGTATAGCGACAGTTGACCGTTGATAGTTGAGTCATCACTTAACGGCATGTTACTAGCTATGTTGGTAGTGATGGTTGTCTCTACTTAGAGACTGTCAACCGTTGTAAAGTCACAGTTGCTAAATTTCTAGTGCCTGGACAGTACCAGACCAATTACTGATGGGCAACTTATCACTAATTAGTAGCAAGCAAGTCGCTTCTACTTTAAGTGACTCAGACATAAATAGTTGTAAGTGTTGTGACACGCAAACCATTGTTAGGTTAGTGACAAGCCAATTGTGGCTACCATAAATGTAGCGACATGCTTGCCATTACTAATTTAGTGGTGATCTACCTATACAAAAGGTTTCATTTTGATCAATAGTTTGTGTGTTTTTTTTTTAATTCTATACTAGTTGATATGAAATATATCTTCACTCCTCTTTCACTTCTTATGCTATGAATAAACAGGCCACTTGTAGAAAATAGATGATGAAATATAGACCTAAAATGACAGGATTTTGTAAAATTTGTTACTGTTGTAACTAAAATGATAAAAAAAATCCATCACTAAAAACTCTATTGTCAAAAGTGAAAAAACAATCACCATTTTAGTTCTTGAAAAGAAAAGACAAAGAAAAATGACTGTCGTCAGTTTTCTGTAACTTTTACATGTCATTTTCTTATATCTCTCTTGTAATGCAAGTGTTGGACAAAATTCTTTAATTACACATCATGCATAACAGAAAAACAAGCACAACTCCAACTAAGCTTCCAGGTGACTTGGTAATTGTAAAGTTAATTGATATATTAATCAAACATCACCTCAAGATTTTATATCAAAACCCCAATTTTACTCCTTAATTTTTTTACTTAATTTTGACCACTTTCCAAATTTAGATCCCTAAAACAATAACTCTATAATAAATGGCAAAATTTTAGGTTCCTGCAAAAATTTTTGGCATCCAATTCATCTTTTTATAATCATAAAATTTTTCAAATATGGAATTAGTTTTCTACCCGGTTGATTGTACATAAAGAAAATGACTTGTAGTGCAATACGAATAAAATTTATTATTAATTGTGTATTTCACTCAATATATTTGTGATTTATTAGCTTTTCTAACTAATAGAAATATGTAATTTTTCTTCAATTATTACAGTTGCATTATTACCCAATAAAATCCAAAATGCGATCTCAATTTCATTTCATAATCACAAAAATATATTTTTATTTATTTCTTTATTTCTATATTTTGTAGAAAAATGGGAAAATATTTTTTTTATTGATATTTAACTCAAGCTTATTGTGTAACCATTTGAAAATAGAAAAATAAAAAAATAATTTAATAAAGTCCACAACAAGCATACATGACAAGTGCGATACTAAGATTGCAAAAATAAACACAAGTCAAGTAATCAGGGCAATTAAAATAACATGACAATAACCACATCAACCAAACTGTATGGTTACATGTAATTAATTATATTTTCTGTTGAAGGAGTTGAATGTGCCCAAACTAAATTATTTACATAGTATTACAATATGAAAATTATTTTATATTCAGTATATGTAGCAAAAATATTATTTATTTCATAAGTATTTGATTAATATGTTTTAATGAGTAGAAATAAAATAAATATATTATTTTATAACTTATTGTGGATGAGAAATTGAAATTTTAACGATATGTAATACAAGCATGTACAATTATGGCTTAGTTTTGTATTGTAGTGCATGCGAAAAAATAGTGGTCAAATATAAGCGTTTCAACACAGTGATTAAATAGAATGGTTAGCCATACACAATATTTTTTTTGAAAAAATTTAAAATTAAAAGCTTGTTTGATTGCATTTTATTTTTAAAATGTCTAAAAATTCTTACATAATAATAATAATAATAATAATAATAATAATAATAAATGTTATCATTTTGAGTGCCAGTTATCAATGATAATTTTTTCCTACTTTTGGAATCTATTATTGTATTTAAATAAGTAGAAGAGTATTCTCAAAAGAAAATGAGTTTATTAGCGTTAGATTTATTTATGGAATATGGTAATTTTAATTTTAATTTTTTTAAACATAAAATTTTGTCCATAGGATGAGTATAGAACTAGTTTATGATTTACATGAATACTCAAATATCAATCCAAGTCCTATAACTTCTTTAATTTGAGTAAAAAACCAACAAGCTTCACCTTTACTCAAATCTTTTCAATCAAGAAGACATGACACAACCACAACAATGACCACGAAGATGGATCACAAACACACAGTACCTAGGCATGATCACAATGAAGGCAAAAAATGACTATGAATGACACAAATATGACTTGGAACATTAACATTACAGATATTAATAGACACACATTCTTCAAACTACCATGCTTCTAATCAATGCAAATCACACATTGATCCATAGTTACCATGCCGCCATAACATCACATATATGAACGGTTAGGGCCATGGCAACCACTACCAAACATCCCTACAATGATTCAATAACTCTCCAGCATACGGCAAACAAGCAAATACTCCATCGCACTTGCTGACACCCAATTTTGTCTGACACTCACTTTTTTTAAGTTTTTAGGTTAAGAAAATTAGTTTAGAGGACATTTTCATTTTTAAGGGCAATTTAGTCGATTGTTATGATATTTAGGTCATTTTTGTCATTTTAAAGTTAGTTGGTTTTGTCACATTTAGGTTACATTGTTTAGTTTTGATACTAATTTAGAGTCCTGAAAGTTTTGCTAGGTCAATTTAGGCAAAAGGAAAAAATTGGGTGGAAATTGAGGGTTTTTAAAGGTTTTAGGCAAAATTGGAAAGTTTGTGGCAAATCTGTCAATTTTAGAGAGTTTCGACTAAATCTGGCGATTTTATGAAATTTTAGGAAAATCTGGTTATTTTTGGAAACTTTTGGACTAATCTGACAAATCCTGGAAGTTTTGAGTCAAATTGGAATTCTCATAGAATATGGGGCTAACTCAGCATCTTGAGAGTTTTGTTGGACTTAAACTAGTAATTTTAGCAGATTATATCCTAATTGACTTAAACTTCTTCAAATCTGATTTGGATGAAGTTTGAACTCTCAAAACCTTATTAATCACGTTTTAAACCTCCTCTAGTATAAATATAAGTCACATTTGGGCAGATTAGAGGAGAAAATTCGAAGCCGTAAGCTTCTGGTGAAAAAAAAAGGAGAAACTGCAGCACAAGTATCCTATTTTCTCACCACCCTTCCCCATAACCCTAAAGTTTTTCCTCCTTGCGCTGCCACCCCCGTCTCCCTCTCCCAGCCAACGCTTCAGCATACCCGACGCTTCACCTTCCTTCTCCACCCGACGACACTTCAGTTTCCCTCTGCTCTGTCATGCCGCCGCCGCCTCGTCGCCTCCCCTTTCGCCGTCCAACCTCGCGCCGCCGTCTCCGGAAGCCTCCCGCACCGGCTCGTGTTTGCTCCAAGCCCCACCGTCATTGTCCTCCTCCGTCCCACCGTCTTCGACGCTGCCGGCCACCATAATCCCCTCCCAGGAGCCGCTATAGCCTGCGCCGTTAAAGCCCAGTCGCCCTGTTTCGCCCAGACGTCGCCGGAGAGGAGGGAATCGAGACCAGACCCGGTTCCTCCATCGCGACCCGACGCGTTCTCGTCCGGATCCGATTCGATCAGCAACTCTTCTGGGTAGAACTCCTCTTCAGCCCTCTGACTTTTTATTTCGTTGATTAATTCACTAACATGTTTCTTTTTTTTGCAGATAGGCCATTAATAGCAAGCTTTTGATGTTTATTTTTCTTTGTTTTCTTTATTTATTTATTCATTTGACCCCATTAAATTAGACATTAAATCTAAATAAGAGCATAACATAGGTGGTGGTACCCATATAAGAAGATTGGGCCCCCATTGGGCCTAAACATCATTTTAAAGAAATTGGACTCATTAATAGTTTTAAGCCCAATTTGATCACAAAGGACAGATGTCCTAGATCTAACTGTTCAAAAGATCTAATGGTTCTAAATCTTAAGGCACACTGTCCCAAAAGCCTATATAAAGGCTTTCATAATCACATTTAAGATATGAGATCACTTTTCTTGGTATTTGCACCATACCAGAATCATTGTTGACTTGAGTGTCGGAGTATCTTTTACAGGTCTCCATGCTTCTCTTGCCAAAGTGTACTCGTGCGACGAATCAAGCTTTCGGACCTTCAGATCGTTTATTGAGGAAGGTGCATCATCATTTGGCGCTTACCGTGGTTTATCCATGAGTACACACTTGGACCCTATTACACCCGCAAAGGAGACGCAACATTTGGATACTCAGCCTGATCCTTCAGATAAGATGGCAGGGAGAGCCCCCTTTATTGATAACACAGAAGGAGCAGAAGGCAACACCTCAGCATCCACATCACCAAGCTGAGCAACTGAAAATGAAAGTGGTAGGGCAGACATAATTTTCTGCAGGCATTCGATTCAAAATACCCCTTTCCTCATAAAAGCAGAGTTCGAAAGTATGAATGGCCAATAAACAGGCAAGCTAGATTCTGTCACGGCCGTTATGGCTAAGTACTTTGTGTAGCCCCCTCAGGCACCGCCCATACCTTGTAGCAACTTTCATTATCCACACACACACAAGGTGTCCAATCTCACAGTGAAGGTACATGCATTGGAACCCAGATCTAGAGCCAGATAGGGGGAGTCCCCAACTTTTCCTTTCTTAGCATTGGTACCTCGACCCCTGGGGGGCACGCTCCAACGTCACTCTAAGTCCCACCATCTTTTGCAGCACCGCCATCCTAGCAGCCCATACCTTCATTCAAGCACACTGTCATCCCGCCATCTCAAGAATTTTGCCAGGGCCTATCCCACCAATATCTGGGGTGCCTCCAAAGACTTCCTTTGCCTCTAACCTGGGAGACAATAGTCATTCAGCTTACGCACATTATTATTGGCTTGGTGTTTCATACCAGACTGCCTCCGCCATGCTAATAGCCAGTATGCCCCCACTGGCACAACAAGCTTACCTTTCATCTCTGCAACAGCCCATGGCCAATACTTCAGATTCGGCCACAGTAGCAGTGCTTCAAGCCGCTCAAAGCACCATTACTCAAATGCAATGGCAAATACAAAATCTAACTCGGACAAGTCCAAGGAAGCAAGGAAGGCACCCATTTACTACTGAACTCATGAATGAGCCAATACCAGAGAAAATGAAAGTCCCTCACATTGAACCATATGACGGGACTGGGGACCCGATGGACCACCTGAGCCACTACGAAAATATTATGACTCTGGCTGCTTTCTTAGATGCGGCTATGTGTCAAGCCTTTCCAACAACACTCATGGGGGATGCCCGAACATGGTACTCCGGTCTTGAAGCATAATCTATAGGTTCGTGGGACGACCTTCACAAGGCATTCACGAATTACTTTCTTGGGAGGAAAGCCTGCACGTGGGTGCCAACCCACTTTTTTGCTGTAAGGCAAAACAATGGGGAATCCTTGAGAAGTTATGTGGACCGTTTCAGCAAGGAAGCATTGAAGGTGCCTAATTTGGCCGAAAATGAGTTTGTACTCTTAATGGCTGGGGGACTTCAGCCAGATTCAGAATTTACCAAAGAATTGGTGAAAAAGCCCACAAAAAAAAGGCAAGAGTTTTTGCAAAGAGCCTCAGAGTTCATGAATGCTGAGGACATTGTGGCACTTAGTGTGGAACAGCGCAAAAGGGAGTTTAGGCAGGTAGACTACCAAGGGCTTGTTAAAAGGCAAAGGCATGACGGAAGATCATGGCCACACCCTGACCTCTCTTGGATGGAGTACACAAGTGAAAGCCAGGAAAGAGTAAAGTTCACACTACTCACAGCCCTAAGATCAGCTATTCTTCATGCTATCCAAGATAAAAAGTATCTTAAGTGGCCAGAAGCCAAGAAAGATGAGCAGATAAGCCCCAGAGCAGACCACTATTGTGAATTTCACAAGACTGTCAGGCATGAGACCGACAATTGTAGATTGCTCAAGGAGCAAATTGAAAAATTGATTTAAGAGAGGAAGCTCAATGACTACATTAGATGTTATGGAAATCGCATCAATGATGCTTATAAGGAAGGCTCTAAATTTAAAAAGAAAGATGATGATGGGGATAGAGATAACTAGGGCAGAGGAAAGAAGGACCACTATAACAACAAGCCAATAGAAGCAACAATCCATCATATTGATAATGAGGTTACCTCTGAAAGGGGAAAGGAACATGTTGCTCCAGGATCCTCAATCGCTCATAGAACCTTAGGACTTATTGTCGATGCAGTAATAACCAGGCATAGAGTTGAAAAGCTTTTACTAGATACGGGAGCACCTCCTAGCATTCTTTACCAGTCTACAGTTGAAAGAATGCGTTTGACAAAGCAAGGATCAAGCCTCACCATCATCAAATCAAGGGATCAGGAAATGAGCCTCTACCAGTACTGGGGGAGGTTGTGCTTCCAGTAACATTTGGGGATGGAGAGAAGAAGGAAGTTACAAAGATGGTCAAGTTCAAGATCATTGATGCGCCTGCAACCTATAATGGTTTGATTGGATTCTACGCTATGCAAGAATTTGACATCCGTATCAGGGCCAAAACACTGGAGATAACCCTCCCAACCAAAGATGGAATGGCAATTATCTCCCCCAGCATAGCAGAGAAAATATCGGCAATCACTTGGTTGCACCATCCTGATAGCCTAGATATGCGAACCCAAGAGAAGGAAAAAGAGGAACACCCGTGGAGACAATGAAAGAAATAATCCTCAACGATGCAGACCCTAGTAAGAAGACTAAGGTAGGAACTACCCTCGGCAAAAAAGAGGAAGAAGAGTTTATTGCTTTCCTTAAAGACAACTGTGATGTCTTCGCTTGGTCGGCAAAAGACATGCCAGGAATTGACCTAGAGGTCATTACCCACAAACTTAACATTATGCCAGGAAGGCACCCAGTTCAGCAAAAGAAAAGGAACCTCGAACCCGAAAGGAAAGCAGCTGCTACGGCAGAGGTAGAGAAGCTATTAATTGCCGGCTTCATAAAGGAAGTCAAATATCCAGATTGGGTCTGTAATGTTGTAATGGTCCCAAAAACCACCGAAGGGTGGCGAATGTGTAATGACTTTACAGACCTTAATAAAGCATGTCCTAAGGATTGTTATCCCTCGCCTCAAATTGATGCCATGGTTGATGCCTCGGCATCTCACGAAATGCTTAGCTTCATGGATGCCTTTAGTGGCTATAACCAAATCCGAATGCATCCAGATGATGAAATTCACACTACCTTCATGACAGACCAAGGTCTATTTTGCTTTACTAAAATGCCTTTTGGCCTTAAGAATGCCAGGGCTACCTACCAAAGGCTTATGAACAAAATATTCAAAAAGCAAATCGGTATAAATGTTGAGGTCTATGTAGATGACATGCTAGTTAAGACCAAGCGAAGATAAAATCATATCGCAGACCTAAAGGAAACCTTTAATGCCTTGAAAAACTATAAGATGAAACTTAACCCAGCTAAGTGCGCTTTTGGGATAAGCTCAGGAAAATTCCTAGGCTACATGGTCACTCATTGAGGCATAGAGGCTAACCTAGAAAAGGTAAAAGCAGTACTTAACATACTTAACATGGCTCCACCCAAGGACATTAGAGGTGTACAGACACTAGCAAGAAGAATCACGGCCTTTGGAAGGTTCCTGGCAGGATTGGCCAAGAAGTGCCTCCCATTCTTCCGCGTGCTAAGGAAGAAAGGGAATTCACCTCTATTGTGGGATGAAGAATGTCAAAAAGCCTTTAACCAAATTAAGGGTGAATTAGGTTCCCTGCCTGTCCTTAGGAGCCCATGGATAGGCGAACCCCTTATATATTACTTATCAGTTATTTAAGAAATAGGGGCGGCAACCCTTGTCCAGGAAGAATAGGGAACCCAAAACCCAGTATACTTTGTTAATCGAGTCTTTCAAGGGGCAGAGCTCGGATATCCTGAAGTAAAGAAAATAATATTGATGCTCATCACTACAGCAAGAAGGCTTCGACCATACTTTCACTCTCATCCCATAATTGTGCCTACTTTATATCCATTGCGGCAAATCATGAGAAAGCCAGAATTATCAGGAAGACTTATAAAATGGAGCATGGAGCTTACCGAGTTTGACATTAAATATGTCCCCCGACTAAATATCAAATCACAAGCATTGGCAGACTTTATTTCTGAGTGCACTCTTCACCATACCACAGAGTTGATAGGAGAATGGATAGCACATACATATGGCTCATCCAATTTTAGAGGGTGTGGCATTGGAATAGTCCTAGTAAGCCGGATGAAGTAAGGACAAACCATGCTTTCAAGCTTAATTTTAAGGCCACAAATAATGAAACAGAGTATGAAGCGACCATCGTAGCATTGTGAATATGCAAGAACCTAGGGATAAGGGAGGTAAGACTTCGAAGTGATTCTCAAATAGTCACCAAACAAGCTCAAGGCGACTATGAAGTTAAGGTACCCATAATGATATTAAATACCATGAGGCACTAAAAAATATGATGGCAACATTCAAGAAGGTGACCATTGAAAATATCCCGCAGATTGAAAACAGTCAAGCAGATGCTCTAGCTACAGTGGCTTCAGCATTTGAAGCACCTATAGATATTCACATTAATGCTATCAAAAAGCCAAGTATTTGTGAAAGTATAGTCATGGCCATCTCGCAAAGTGAAAATATGGGATGGATGCACCCAATAAGGAGTTACTTGTCCACAGGCCAACTCCCAGAGGACCCTAATGAGGTGACCAAGCTAGAAAGAAAGGCCACTAAGTTTTACCTATCCGAGGACGGCACACTGTATTTTCGGTCTTTCACAACCCTATATAGAAGGTGTCTTTCTGCAGAAGAGGGTAGTTATGCGCTGAGAGAAGTTCATGAAAGCATTTGTGGGAATCATATTGGTGCTAGGAACTTAACCAAAAAACTCATCCTTTAGGGACATTATTGGCCTACATTAGCAGATGACGTAGCTAAGTTTGTCAAGAAATGTAACAAATGTCAAAGGTTTAGCATAGTACCAAAAAAACACGGGGAACAAATGACTCTAATCACTACGCCATGGCCCTTTGCAAAATGGGGGGTGGATATCCTTGGACCATTTGCGCCTACCTCAGGGGGGAGGAAATATTTGATAGTTGCCATTGATTACTTCACTAAGTGGGTTGAGGCGAAACCCCTAACAAAAATTAGAGAGCAGGAGACAAAGGATTTTGTATGGCAACAAATAATATGCAGATTTGGCATTCCATGAGAGATTGTCACCGACAATGGCACACAACTAACAGGAAAGAGGTTCTTTAAGTTCCTAGATGAACTAAATATCATCCATTGCAGAACCTCGGTAGTGAGGCCATAGTCCAATGGCCTTGTAGAACTCGCCAACAGATATATTCTCGAGGCTTTAAGGAAAAAGCTAGATCAATCCCTTGGAGCATGGGTTGATTTGATCCTGGAAGTCCTTTGGGCTCACCGAACAACATATAAGACTTCTACAGAAGAAACGCCTTTCCGCTTAACATATGGCACTAAGGAAATAGTACAAGTGGAAATCGGCCTCCCTAGTTATGAGGTTCTTCATTTCAATGAAAAGGAAAACAATAAAGAGCTGAGGATAAACCTAGATGTGCTGGATGAGCTCAGGGAAGCTGCTGAAGTAAGGACTTCGGTTTATAAAGAAAGAGTGACCAAGTATTATGACTCGAAGATTAAACCAAGACATTCCTGGGTGGGAGACTTGGTGTTGCGACAAGTAGAAGCCTCTCGGTAGGAATTGAATAGAGGAAAGTTTAATCCGCGATGGGAGGGACCTTATGTTATAAAAAAAGTCACTGGAAAAGGGGCATATAGACTTAAGCACTTAGATGGTATGGAAGTAGCAAGAACGTGGAATGTCGATGTCCTAAAAAAATATTATCAACAAGATTAAGTGCATTCAAGACATAGTGTCGCATACGAAAATGAACACCTTAAGATAAGGTAAACACAACATAAAGAGCCCAGAGGTGGCAAACAAAGTCAAGGAGATGTAAAGTGTTAAAAGATAAAAAGAAGAGTCATAAGTCTGTAAGAAAAACAATAGCTGGGGCATAATTTGATGAAATTTGAAGATAAAAGCCGACTACACTATTAGAAAAGAGTGGGAACTAGCATGTCAATTCTCGTTGAAGTCCTCAACATTGTCACCCTGCACCAAAGACCCAGCTGGGGTAGCATGAGAGCTGGAATGAATAGACTGGAGAACCTTCAATGACTTTCCAGCAGTTTGGCCTCGACCTACTTTTTTTTTCTTCAAATGACTCTCACCAGTGACTGGAGTATGACCAGTTGGAAGGGGTCCACGTAATCCCTCTGGAAGTTGGTCATAAAGGTTCACCGAGTCCAGCGCTAGGTGGCCATCACCATCTAAAATGTCAGGAAGTTACAACAGGTAAGATAAATCGATTCCTTGGTAAACATGAGACAACACTTTCCCGGAATCATTGATGCCTTCAGGATAGGCACCCTTAACATTGGAAAAGGCCTCATTCAGCTATTGTTCCTTAAAAATGAAGGAAGCACGAGCACCTTTCAACTCCTCTGCTTGGGTTGCAAGCACATCTTCTTTAGATGATAAAGAATCCTGGGCCTCACCCAATTACTTCTCAAGCTGACCCTCACGAATCTTCATTTTCTTTTCCCAAGAACGGAGTCGTTGAAGTTCCTACGATGACTCCTCCAACTTTCTCTCTTTCTCTTGAACCTCAGCATTATGGTCATCTAGAGCCTTGGCTCGCTCATAAAGAGCAAGTGAGCCAGTAAGAACCTGCGCATAGCAAAGAAAGAAAAGTCAGTGCTTTCATACAAGCAAGTTCAAAACTAGAAAGTAAAGAGAAACAAGTAGATAAAGGAACCTCAAAGTCATGTTGAATGACATTAGTCGCGAGGCTAGCAAAGGAAGGAAAGATTGATTAGCTACATCTATGTAAAGTGCTCCAACCATCTCTAATATTGCCGCAATGTCAGGAGAATTAACAGAGGAGCTCAACTTCTTTGCTTTACCCTTCCCCCTAGCCGGAGGAGCAATGAGGGCAAAATGAGCGGTGGTCGCCAAAACAACGGAGGGAGCGGGAGGAACCTCAGAAGAGGTTTACAGCCTCTTAACAGACTTAGCACATGCAAAATCCTTCTTAATAAAAGCCTTGGCTTCCATTCTCTTCTTCTTTCTTTTTACCCAAGTTAACAGAGAAAAGTCCTCTTCAGAGCGAGGAACACCAAAAGCTGCAAAGGAAAAAAAGGAGAGAATAAGGTGGCAATTAGGAAAAAGTGGTTAACGAAAGAAAGTACTACACACCATGAGTTGACAAGAACTCTGGCGTTAGACATCCATTAGTCCGGGCATGACTATTATTGCCCACCACCTCCTTAAGCAGTTCAAATGACAACTCGTCCTCTTTGGAACGTTGAAAGGGAACAATTTTATTCAGATCTTCCTTCTCACAGACGTTAAAAACCTGTGGCTTGGTAGGAAATGGCCAAACCACATCCCTCAACTTAAGTAAAAAGAACCTACATTTCCAACCTTTAATGGTACTAACTCCACAGGTAATAAGAGGGATTTTTAGGTGGAATGTGTACCAGCCACCTTGGACGGATTAAAGACGGAAAAATGACCAAAATAGGGGCATGGATGGCACTATACCAAGATTCTTAGTAACAATGACAAAGGATATTATATACCTCCAACTATTTGGAGAATACTAAAAAGGAGGAATCAAAAAATAGTTTAGGAGATCCAAGATAAATGGGGAAGATGGTAAGGAGAATCCAACTTCGAATTGATCCCAGTAGAAGGGAAGGAATCCGTCAGTAAGGGCAACATCAATTCGATCACCAGGAGAAAGCAAACGAATTTCGTAAGAAGAAGGTATGTTGCAGAAGCAACAAAGGAAGTCAACCTGCCAGTACTATAAGGAAAAGGCGACATCCCGGTGATCTAACAGGCTCTCCTAATCAGGTTCGGGGTCAAAAAATTCTTCCTTTTGGTCACGCATTAGACTCCCAAGCCCTTTCCTAACCTTCAACTTATCCAATCTAGCTTTCCTGTCGAGTACCTCTCTCGTTTCATCTGAAAGTGTAACAAAGTTCCCTGGATTAACGATAGTTACTAAGTGCAAAGGAATAACGATGCCATATGGTATATCTAGGAGCTTGAAAGGGACCGCCCCAACACCAGTAATAGGGTCTAATATAGTGTCCCCCGTGACCTCGGTAGAGGTTCCCGAATAACTTTCACTACCACCGTCTAATGAAAATAACGTGTCAAAGGAAGAAGACATACCTACTAGGAGAAGTACCAGTTACCAGGTAACAAAAGCAAGCATAATCAAAGATAGAGAATGTAGAAGAGGGAGGAAAGCCTTCAAGGTCCAAAGTGAAAAATAAGGGCAACATCCTCCACCTTTTATAGAGAAAGGAAACAAAGAAATAGTTTCCTAGGTCATTTAATACCTTGGAAGACATTAAATAACTATTTTAAAAGGTATAACACTAGTCATAAGTAAGAAAAAGCACTTATGGAGGTAGTCAAAATCAGGTGGCAACAATCAAAATAAGGGGGTGGCGGTCAAAGTAAAATAAAAATGAGGCGACGGTAGTCAGCCCATGCCTTACGCAGAAGAGAGGTGACGGTAGTCAGCCAAAAGTAGTGAATTGGTTAGTCGACGGTAGTTAGCCAGAAATGTGAGGAAATGAGGTGACGGTAGTCGGCCCATGCCTTGAAAAAAGAGGCGACGGTAGTCAGCCCATGCTTTAGGAAGAAGAGAGGTGATTGTAGTCAGCTAGAAGTGGTGAAGAGATAAGGAGACGGTAGTCAGCTAGAAATGTGAGGAAATGAGGCGATGGTAGTCAGCCTATGCCTTAAGAAAGGAGGCGACGGTAGTCAGCCCATGCCTTAGGAAGAAGAGAGGCGATGGTAGTCAGCCAGAAGTAGTGAAGAGATGAAGCGACGGTAGTCTGCCAGAGATGTGAGGAAATGTGGCGACGGTGGTCAGCCCATGGCTTAAGGAGAGAGGCGATGGTAGTCAGCCAGAAATAGTTAGGAAATAAGGCGACGGTAGTTAGCCCATGCCTTAAGAAAAGAGGAGACGGTAGTCAGCCAGAGGTAGCGAAGGAATGAAGCGACCGTGGTCAGCTCATGCCTTAAGGCAAGGAGACGATGGGAGTTAGCCAAAGGGGAAACAAGGCGGTGGTAGTCAATCTGTGCCTGAAGAGAAAAAAAAAAGGCGGCGGTAGATCCGCAAAATTAGAGGAGAAATAGGTGACGGTAGATCCGAAGAGAAACAAAAGGTTCCAGGCGTCGGATATACCGCCGAGTGAAACTTTTTATTTTTCAAAAGTTATTTCCAAAAAAGTTTCCTTTTTAAAGATATTTCAAAAAAAGTACTTTTAAAAAATATTTCTAAAAAAGTATCATTTTTAGAAATATTTCTTCATGGGGGATATCCAAAAAACATTGCCCTAAAATAGAAATACCTTTAAAAGGTTATTTATCTTCCTTTGGTTGGAAAATAAAAAGTATCATAAACTTCTACTAAAGCTTTATTGCACCTTGTTAAGGCTAGGGGGCAAATGGTGGTACCCATATAAGAAGATTGGGTCCCCATTTGGCCTAAATATCATCTTAAAGAAATTGGGCTCATTAAGAGTTTTAAGCCCAATCTGATCATAAAGAACAGATGTCCTAGATCTAACGGTTCAAGAGATCTAATGGTTCTAAATCTCAAGGCAAACTATCCCAAAAACCTATATAAAGGCTTTCATAATCACATTTAAGGTATGAGATCACTTTCCTTGGTATTTGCACCACACTAGAATCATTATTGACTTGAGCGTCGGTGATGCCCCGAGCCATCCTCGTTAAGTGACATTGTGACTTCTGGAGGGACTTCCTGAGAGGGAGAACGCCTAGAGCCCAGATTTCCCAGAGGAGTGTGCCTGAAAAGCTCAGAAGAGAGTGTTAGGAGGTCCCCGGAGTATTTTTCCGGGGAGGAGCCTCTGACGCCCAAGTCAGTGTCTTGAGAAGGTGAAGGGGGAGCACTAAAGGTTTTAGTGGCCTTGCCTGTTCGTGTTTTCTCAAGAAAAAAGGGGGTCTGGTCCTGGAGAGTCCCCCTGCCAGGGTTTGTTTCTTGGTATTTATAGGAATGTTCAGTCCGTCCAGATCATGACACGTGTTCGGTCAGATCTTTCCTGTACCTTCTGGCGTAGGGGATAAGTGGCTGTTTGCAGGCTCCTCGAGCCTTGGTCCGAGACAGGTCGTGACAAGACCTGGACGGCGTGGACGTGTTAGACCGCCATTCCAGGCGGCGTGTAGCGCCTGCGGATGACATGTCAGAGGCTCCTTAAATGCTCCTGCCGTACTCCCGAGGCCCCCTGGGTGAGGTCATCCCTTGGTACGGACGTCCTTCTTTGGCCGGTGTACCACTAGTTCGGGAAGCCCCCTAGCTCGGGGGTTCCGCCTTCGGGCCAACTATTCTCCCATTTTGGAATAGCTAGACCTTCACCTCCGAAGGCGATTCGCTTGGTCCCCCGAAGGAGCTGTTAACATTTTTGGAGTTCCTAAGGTATTAGCCGAAGTACCGAGTTCGACACGTCTTGACTTCTCGAGGCATCCGAGGTCAGTGATAGTGCCTCCTTCGGGTGACATTAAGCTCTCCGGTTACCTTGTTTTCGGCAGGAGGCACGGGGTGAGAGGCGATAGTCCTTCGGCTATCACAAGCCCCCATTTGGAAAGCCGAAGTAGGTACTTCGGTTTATCAGCTTTTGAATGCAGTCTTTCAGGGCCTTGGTTATAACAATTTTGCGAGGATGGACCTCTTGTCTGAAGACACCGGCTTGTTTGGTCATAATCTGTCTCTTGGTGTCTTCGAGGTAACCTACCTCTTTCTTTTTGTAGATCTGCGCCAAGTCGCGTCTCGTAACCAGACGTGTCAGTCTAGAGCGGCGCGCCCAGGTGTAGGAGTGTTAGAAGGCGTGACCCCCCTTTGGCACAATGGCTGACACGTGGTAGCCTGCTATTGGCAGAAACTGTATCGGATAAAGCAGGCGCGTCTTTTCATGCGCTCTGAGTAATTATGGTGACTGTTCGCCTTCGCGGAGTAGTTATGATGCCGGTTCACCTTCGCCTCTCGGCCTATATATACTCCTGTTCCGTCATAACCCTCTTTTGCTTCTGTTTTTGCTCTCAACTGCTTTCATGTTTTCTCCCGCTTTTTCCGGTGATCCTTTTTAACGGGGTGTTTTCCGGCAACCTTTCGCGACGGCGTCTTCAATTCCAGATTTCGGCAAAACATTTGGTGGGTTTTAAATTTCAGAGCCTTTTGCTTTTTAAGCTTTCCCGAAGTTGTTTTTGGCCTTTTTCCGAAATCGTTTTTCAGCCAACCATGCCTATTCCCGAGAGCTGGCAACCCCTTTTGTCTCATCCTTGCTGGACCACTCCTAAAAAATTAGAAAAATGGAAGACCAAGTTCTTCCTTCCCTTGTACGCCGTTACCCGGTTGCCACGTTCGGAGCAATTTAGCTTTTCGAACCGTGGCGACGAGGTTACCGTTTTCCGAGCTCAACTGAAGGCCGGACTTCGATATCCTCCTCCGAAGATGATTTGCGACTTTTTCCAATTCCATGGCATTGCCGTAAATCAGCTTCCACCGAACTCGTACTGCTATTTTAATGCCTTCCTCTGCATGTGTGGCGTTTTCAAAATAGAACCCCACTTCATCATCTTTATGCAGTACTATAAGCTCTTTGTGGTCCCGAAGGGTGGCTTTTACTTCGTCCTATCTCGGGGATCAGGGAGCAAAAAGTATATGTTTACTTTTGCCACCAAGGACAGCTGACGAGGGTGGCAACAAAAATTTTTCCTTCTGAAGATGGAGGAGGCCTGGTCGCACGTTCCGACCAAGTGGGCTCGGGGAAGGCTGGAGATGGACGTCGTAGATCCGAGGATAATGCTGACTCCCGAGTTGGCTCCCATATTCACGGATTTCAACAAACGTATCCGCGCCATCTCCGACTGGGGTTCCGAGGTCCCTTCGCGCTCCCTCTACCCCTTCCCCATCAATTGGAAGCTGATGACCGAGTAGGTTCTTCGGGAGTTAGGGGTAGTGAAGGAGCAGAAGACAGACCTTGGAATGCCGGCTCCTAACATCACTGGGAAGGATTCCTAGCTGGTGCAACTCCTTCGGGAGGAAACTACTTACGAAACTTTTTACGAGCGTAAGTTATCTCTGAATCCCTCTGTTATAATTTCACCTTGGACTCATGTTGATGTCTTCTTTCTTTTTCAGAGATGGGCGACGACACTGCTGCCTATTACAAGTCCCTTTTTCTCGGTTAAGCCGAGAAGGGCGAACAGACAAAGAAGGCCATTTCCCGAAGGCGGAAATCCTCTGGGGCTGGGCCATCTGTGGCCAAACGGGCGAAGAAGGATGCGCCTCCTCCTCTTCCAGAGATTTCCGAGGAGGCGGGCGAAGAGCCCGAGGCTGCTACTGTCCCGCCGGCCGGGGTCGCTGCCGACCTCACTGCTCAGAGTCCCACTCGTTCGACGACTCTTCTGGATGCTTTGGTAGAAGCCCCTTCTGCCGAGGAGCGCCGTAGGAGCAAAGGCAAGGAAATTTCTGCCGAGGGGACTCAGGGCATGGACAACGATGTCACCGAGGTGCCTCCAGGTTTGCTTTTTCAGACAAACTGTGATGCCTTTACTGTTTTGAACTTTGAAATTTACTTGCCTTGACCAGCTTCTTGTTTTGCCGTGCAGGGGAGTTACTTACTCCGGGTTGGGCAGCCGAGCACGCCCGGAAGCGAGTCCTTTGGGATTCCCATATCCCGAAGGGGAAGATCCTGAAGGAGCCTTTCTGGTCGTTTACGGAGGACATGAATTTGTACTCCGGAGACTGCCAGCAAATGGTTAAAGAGATCTCGAAGGGGATGCTTACTGAAGCCTCCTTCAGGGCTATCGCGGAGGCTCACCCAAGCGATGATTCCCTGGCTGTGAAACTTTCCGAGCACGCTGCCCAGGTATGTTTTGCGCCTTTCTTTCTTTTTTTCTTTGGATTTTTTCCAAGTGTTTGGCTATCTCTTTTCTCTTTTGCCTTACTGACCTTGCCTATTTTTTTTTTTTACAGCTGCTGGGGTACGCTGGTTTCCTCAAAGTTCGAGTGGCGAGGCAGACAGCATTCCGAGCCTCGGCCTTAGAGGTTATAGAAAAAACTAAGGCCACGTGCTTGGAATTAGCTGCCCAGAACACGCAGCTGGCTCAAGCTGCAGAGAAGGAGATTGCCACCGATCGGGAGGGGTTCCTGAAGGAAAAAGAAGAACTTGTGAAGGAATCGTCCCAGAAGATTTCTGACCTCGGCTCCCAGGTGGTGGAGCTGATTTCAGCGAATGAAGCCTATCAAAAGGAGAAGTCAGAGTCTGAGGTTCTCCTGGCGAAGGCGCTTGCTGAGAAGGCTGCGCTTCAAGCCGAGGTCGATGCTTTGAAGAAGGAGCCGGAGAAGAAGAAGATGAAGGCATTGAAGAAGAAGGTCGCGAATCTGGAGAAGGACCTTGACGCCCTTGGTGTTGAGAAGGATAACTCCGACCAGATGACCAATGTCGGTTTTCAGGACGGCTTCTGCCTTGTTCCTCACCAGGTCCTGCAGAAGTTTCCCGATCTGGACCTTTCTTTCTTGAAGGCCTTAAACATTCCCGAGGGACCTCGGTGGGCTTGGTAAAAGATTGATCACTTGAACTTGCCCCTTTCGCTCCCGGCGCCAAAGGTAGTGGAGAAGGACGCAGGAGCTGGTGGCTTTCAGGACGCCGAGATCCCTTAGTTTGTTTTAGGGCCCTTTGCCTTCTTTTCCTTCTTTTTTGTACTTCTTCTTTTGGCAATCTTTCTTCTCTGTAAGCAGATTCGTCCTTAATAAAGATTCTTTTTTGGCTAAGTCTTTTTGTGAGATTTTTCATTTCCCGTTGTCCCGAACATGTTCGCTCAAGAGACTTCGGAAAATCAAATCTGCGCTTATTACGGCGATCGCCTTCGCGGAATTCTGGCTTGTATAATTTATACTTAAGAATTTTTCTAAGAAACTTTTGTACTTAGAATATTTTTCTAATTTGTACAATACAACTCTCCCGCGAGATCCTAAGCATAGAATTTTTTCAAGGCATCCGAATGCCAAGTATTTTTTAATTCTACGCCTTCAGCATCGCCGAGTTTGTACACCCCTTTTCGTACTTCGGCACGAACCAGATAAGGACCTTCCCAATTTGCGTGAAATACCCTGTGGGATGGCCTTCGGGGTCTGAATTCAGCCTTTCAGAGAACGAGGTCTCCTTTCTTTATTCCCTTTGGCCTGGCGCGCAAGTTTATAGCCGTGGCCATTCTTTGCTGAAAAGCTTTTCTTCTCAGCTCGGCTATTTCCCTGTGTTCGCCGATGAGGTCGAGCTTGGTTCTAAGTCCGAGGTCATTTCCACTTTCATCAAATACTTGCACTCGTACCGATGGTCGCACTACCTCGATTGGGATGATGGCCTCTGTACCGAAAATGAGTGAAAAAGGCGTTTCCCTTGTGGCTCTTCGGGGTGTTGTTCGGTAGCTCAATAATACGCTTTGGAGCTCTCCTGGCCATTTCCCTTTTGCTTCCCCCAGTCTCTCTTTCAGACCATCTTTTATGGTCCTGTTAGATACTTCTACCTGCCCATTGCTTTGGGGGTGAGCTACTGGGGCGAAGTGCATTTTTGTCCCGAGGTCGTTGATAAATTCCTGGAATCCTTTGTCTATAAACTGGGATTCGTTATCAGCTACTAGTACCCTTGGTATGCCAAATCTGCACACGATATTCTTCTATACGAACTTCTGCACTTCTTTTGCCGAGATAGTAGCCAAGGGTTTTGCCTCGACCCATTTGGAGAAATAATCTATCGCTACCACGCAGAACTTTACACCCCCAGGTGCTGTTGGGAGCGGTCCTATGAGGTCTATGCCCCAAACTGCGAAGGGCCAGGGATAGTCAGCCGAAGTCACCATTTCCGAGGGTGTCTTCTAGATATTCACGTGTCTTTGGCAACTACCACATTTCTGGACAAATTGCCTAGCGTCCTTTCTTAGGGTAGACCAAAAGTACCCTTGGCGAAGTATTACTGCTGCCAGGGCGTCGGTTCCAATGTGTGAACCACAAGCACCTTCGTGAACTTCTTCGAGGATCACTTCTGATAGCCAAACGCTATCGCCTCTATCTGGCCGAACTCCCTGCCACAAGAATGGCCAGAAGAAGCTGGCGCTACCCGAGAAAAGGTGTGATCATGCACCTCGGGAGATAGCCGAAGAGCTTCGAGCCCGGCACGCCAGGAAAACCCGAGGACACTACTTGCCCCCCCAAGGTTGTGAACAGATCACCTTCGGAAAAGCGGCACCAGACATAGCGAGCCGAACATGATATCCCCGAAGGCGGAACTCCCTGAAACTGGGAACCCCCGAACTGAGGGCTTGTTTCCCGAAGAGGCTCTGTCCGTACCAAAGGACGACCTCACCCAGGGACCTCGGGAGTACGGCAGGAGCATTTATGGAAGCATTTAAGGAAGCCTCTGACACGTCCTTTCACAGACGTCACAAGCCGCCTCAAAAGGCGCTCTGACACACGGACGCCATCAGAATCACATCATGGCCCATCTCAGCACATGGCTCAAGGCAACCTGCTACCAGCTATCTGTCTCCTACGCCCAGAAATTCAGGAACATCCGACCGAACACGTGTCGCGATCTTAACGGTCTAGGCACTCCTATAAATACCAGGAATTAATACTTGGCAAGAGGTTGGTTGGCAAAACACTGCTCCCACACTCTGAGAAAATTACCAGGCAAGACTCTTCAGCGCTGTGTGCTATTAACTTTGCTTTTTTCTCAGCCAACCACTGACTTGGGCGTCGGAGGCTCCCCCCTCGGAAAAACACTCCGGGGGCCTCCTAACCCTTTGTTTCTGAGCTTTCAGGCACACTCCCTTGGGCGATCCATCCTCCAGGCGTTCTTCCTCCCAGAAGTCTCTCCACCAGTCACCATGACTCTAAACGATGAGGCCCCAGGCCATCATTTGGCGCCGTCTGTGGGAACCCGCTCTGAGATCGCCGTCGTTGAAACTCGGCGTTCTAAGGACAAGGGACTCCCAAAGTCCCCGTCCGCGCCTGAGACACAACCGGCTGCTGAGCAAACACTCCCAGGGACTTCTGCGCCTGAGGAAGACCGCCCTCTGGTAATCACCATGAGCTTCCTGAGGGACTTCCAACGTTCGGTCGTGGCTGAAATGACCCAGCAAATCGACCGGAAGATGGCCGCAGCAAGCACAGGCCCAGAGACCCCCCTCACCAACACGCCCTCGGGAGAAAAGCCCAAAGTCTACTCATTGCAGTTTGGGAAGTGGAGATCCGCGCGAAGAATCGTCCACAGAAAATATGCCCCTCGGGAAACAGCCTGTGGGGCAGAAGAGGTCTGAGCGACCAAGGGTTTTGCAGCGAAGAAGTTCGTCGGCTGAGGCGAGGTCCCTGTCCCCTCAGCGCCGAACTCGCTCCCCGAAGAGGCGCCGGCAATCTCCCTTCCCTGAAGAAGGGCCTAGTGCCACAGTGCTTATGGAGAGGATACTAGCACGGCTAGATAGAGTGGAGAAGCAAATGGCCAAAAAACCTGTCTGGGCCAGACTCTCGGGGACCTTCTGCGAAGATGACTCCCCATTCATTCAGGCCGTTGTTGAGGCAGCCATGCCAGGTGACTTCAGAGTACCTCGGTTGGAGATTTATGATGGCCGTACTGATCCACAGGCCCATCTGACGAAGTACAGACGCAGCATGATAATGCACGGTGCTGATGACGCTACCATGTGCAAATGCTTTGAAGTCACCCTCACAGGGCCAGCAACTGCGTGGTACAATTCATTGCCTCCAGGGACCATCACTGAGTTCCAGGAGTTGTCCACGGCCTTCACGCAGCAATTCATTGGGAGTCGGCCTACTGCGAAGATGCCTGTCCAGATGTTCGACATAGAGCAGAGAAACGGAGAAACCATCCGAGACTATGTCGAAAGATTCAACAGGGAAGCCCTGAGCATCCCAGACTTCCGGCCCGAAATCCGCATTCTTGCCATGACACGGGGCCTTCGGCGGGACTCACAGCTGTTCTACGAGTTCTCAAAGGACCCCCCGGACACCCTCGGAGAATTTTACCGAAGGGCCGAACAGCACATGACAGCCGAGGAGCTGAGAATGGCTGGGCCAAAGTCAGACAACCACCGCGCCGAAGGGTCCAATCAGCAAGCCCGTAATCCTACCGAACAGGCAGGACGATCTCGGAGGATGCGGGGAAGGAAACCTCAAAGTTTCACACCATTGAGCACTACACGGACCAACATTCTCATGGCGCTGGAAAGGCAAGGGACGCAGATTCGGCGGCCAAGGGCCATGACCGCCGATAATAAGAAGAATGCAAAAAAGTTCTGTCAGTTTCATCGCGACCACGGTCATGACACCGAAGACTGCTTCCAGCTGAAGAAGTACATAGAGTCGCTGATAAAACAGGGCCAACTTCGGAAATACCTGCGGATGCCATCCCCAAAAGGCAGAAAAGTGGAGGAAGAAAGGGCCGAAGATGAGGACTATGACTCCGACAGGCGGAGAAACCGAAGTCCAAAAAGGCGCCCTCCACCTCCGGCAGGGGTTATCCAAACAATCACCACGGGGCTCCCATCCTCGGAAAGAAAGCGGAAGGCCAGAGAAATTGCAGTCATGGAATATCAAAATCCAGCAAAGAAGCTGGCCCGCAAAAATGGATCCACCATCGTCTTCCCCCACGACGATCCGCTGCTGATCATGGCGAGGATAGGGAACTGGGACGTCAAAAGGGTGCTACTTGATGACGGATCAAATGCAGACGTCCTATTCTCGCACTTACTGCTGAGCTTGGGCATCTCCAGCAGCGAGCTTAAGCCAGTCACCTCGCCCACCTTCGGCGTTGGACCATCCGAACTACCCATCCTCGGATGGATCGACCTCCCACTGATGATGAGAGGGACTTCGGTAGACGGAGCAGCTGAGTTGTACGCCTCCACAATGGCGAGGTTCATCGTCATGGACGTCCCGTCCTCGTACAACGCCATCCTTGGAAGGCAGACACAGGGAAACCTGCACATTCGCCCTGATGTGAAGTACTTGACTGTCACATTCGCCACCAAGGATGGAGATGCAGAGATCTTCATAGACCAGGCCGAGGTAAGAAATGTGTTTGTGAAAGCACGAAAGGCTCCGGCAAACAACTCTACACAAACGGTGGAGGCAAAGGCGCAGGAGAAAGGCAAAGGAGAAGATCTCGCAAAAGCGGAAATGGAAACAGTAGAACTTATCCCAGGACAATCTACCCGAATAGGGAAGAGCTTGGCCGAAGGTGAGAAGGAAAATCTTGTATCCTTTCTGCTGAAAAATAAAGATCTGTTTGCCTACTCGCCGAAAGATATGCCAGGGGTAAACCCTGGCATAATACAGCACAGCCTCAAAGTAAGCCCGGAAGCAAGGCCTGTCCGGCAAAAGAAACGAAGCATCTCAGCCCATAAGGGCAACTTTGTCAAAACCGAAGTCCAGCGACTGTTGGAAGCCAAAGTTATCAGGGAAGTGAAGTACCCCGAATGGTTAAGCAACGTGGTCATCGCCACAAAAGAAGGTAGCAGCAAACTCCGGAAACTCCGGATGTGCATCGATTTCAGAAATTTGAACGATGCTTGCCCGAAAGACTCATACCCTCTGCCGCCAATAGATCAACTGGTAGATTCAACTGCTGAATATGGGCTCCTTAGTTTCCTAGACGCCTTCAGTGGCTACCATCAAATAAGGATGGACCCCGAAGATGAAGAAAAAACCGCCTTCATCACCGAGGGAGGAACATACTGCTATGTCAGAATGCCCTTCGGGCTAAAAAATGCAGGAGCCACCTACCAAAGGTTGATGAACAAGGTCTTTAAAGACCAAATGGGGAGAAACATGGAGGTGTATGTTGATGATATGATAGTCAAGAGCAAGCTGCCTGGCTACCACGTTGCAGATCTAGAGGAAACCTTCCAAAAGCTCAGAGCCTTCGGGATTCGGCTCAATCCTGAAAAGTGCATCTTCGGGGTAACCTCGGGAAAGTTCCTTGGGTACATGGTATCCGAAAGAGGCATTGACGCTAACCCCGAGAAGATTAAGGCGCTGCTTGAGTTTCGAACTCCTGCCACAGTCAAAGACGTGCAGAGGCTCACCGGAAGAATAACCTCTCTGAGCAGGTTTATTTCCAGGTACGGAGATAGGTGTCGACCCTTCTTCAAAGTCCTCACAAAGGCAGCAAAAATGGAAGGCGACCTCGGAAGGAATGATCATCCTTGGGATGAAGATTGCCAAAAGGCCTGGGAAGAACTCAAAGTCTACCTGGCCAGCCTGCCGACTCTGCGACAACCTCGGGAGGGAGAGCCACTCGTATTGTACCTCGCCGTCACGGAGAAAGCTGTAAGCTCGGTCCTCGTGAAAGAAGAAGGGCCAAAGCAATGGCCAGTCTATTACGTCAGCAAATCCCTGCATGGCGCTGAAGTCAGGTACCCTTTGCTTCAAAAAGCTATATACGCCTTGGTGCTTGCAGGGAGAAGGCTGCGACCATACTTTCAGGCTCACCCCATCATCGTCCGAAGTAGTCTACCACTACGGGATGTTATGAAAAAAGTTGATCATTCGGGAAGGCTCTCCAAGTGGTGCATAGAGCTTGGCGAACACGAAATCATATATGAACCTCGGAAGGCCATAAAAGCTCAAGCACTGGCAGATTTTATCGCCGAAATACCCACCACTAAGGAAAGCCATTTGGATCCAAACGGAGGTGAGCCAGAGTGGACCTTGCATGTTGATGGAGCCTCGGGATCCGAACACCAGGGAGCTGGAGTAATTATCAGAGGACCCGAAGGCCTAGCGGTAAAGAAGGCTATCAAGTTCAGCTTCAGCGTCACTAACAATGTGGCTGAGTATGAAGCCCTCATAGCGGGATTACGCTTGGCCAGAAGGATTGGCGTGAGAAACTTAAAAGCTCACAGTGGCGCGGGATTCCCTTGGCCAAAAGGATTGGCTGGTAGTTAAAAGCTCACAGCGATTCAGACGGCAGGAGATTATGGGGCGAAGGACCCAACCTTGGCAAAAATACCACGAGCTGGTAGCAAAGCTCATCCAAGAGTTTGACGCCGTACGGATCGAAAATGTACCTCGGCGGAATAACACTGAGGCAGATTGCTTGGCGAAGTCAAAAACATACACCGAGGTGCTAGATCACTCGAGCATCTCAGTGCTGAGCATAGCGACCTCGGGAAAAGGATGGAAAGATCCCATAAAGAGATACCTCGCAGAAAATGTGCTCCCCGAAGACCCCGGCGACGCTGCAAGACTGCGAAGACGCTCCGGCCGATTCTTCCTGATTGGCGAAGAGTTATACCGACAGGGATATGCAAACCCGCTGCAAAGATGCGTGGATGAAGAGGATACTGAAATGGTCCTTGAAGAGGTCCACGAAGGCATGTGTGGTTCACATATTGGAACTGATGCCCTTGCGGCGGTGATACTTCGCCAAGGATACTTCTGGCCTACCCTGAGAAAGGATGCAAGGCAGTTCGTCCGAAAATGCGGAAGTTGCCAGAGACACGCGAACATCCAGAGGGCACCCTCGGAAATGGTAACCTCGGCTGACTATCCTTGGCCCTTCGCTGTCTGGGGTATAGACCTTATTGGGCCACTCCCCTCAGCCCCCGGAGGCGTGAAATTCTGCGTGGTAGCAGTAGACTATTTCTCCAAATGGGTCGAGGCAGAACCCCTAGCAACTATCTCGGCAAAAGAAGTGCAAACGTTTGTGTGGAAGAACATAGTATGCAGATTCGGCATACCGAGGGTACTAGTGGTTGATAATGGATCCCAATTCATAGACAAAGGATTCCAGGAATTTATCAGCGACCTCGGAATAAAGATGCACTTCGCCCCAGTAGCTCACCCCCAAAGCAACGGGCAGGTGGAAGTATCTAATAGGACCATAAAAGATGGCCTGAAAAAGAGACTGGGGGAAGCAAAAGGGAAATGGCCAGGAGAACTCCAAAGCGTATTATGGAGTTACCGAACGATGCCCCGAAGAGCCACAGGGGAGACTCCCGTCTCACTCGTCTTCAGTACAGAGGCTATTATCCCAATAGAGATAGTTCAACCTTCAATACGGGTGCAAGTATTTGATGAAGGTGGAAACGACCTCGGCCTCAGAACCAAGCTCGACCTCGTCGGCGAACACAGAGAAATAGCCGAGCTGAGAAGAAAAGCTTTTCAGCAAAGAGTGGCCGCGGCTATAAACTTACGGGCCAGGCCAAAAGAAATCAAGAAAGGAGACCTCGTTCTCCGAAAGGCTGACTTTGCACCCCGAAGGCCATCCCACGGAGTACTTCGCGCAAACTGGGAAGGACCTTATCTGGTTCTCGCCGAAGTACGAAAAGGCGTGTACAAACTTGGCGACGCCGAAGGAGTAGAATTGAAAAACACTTGGCACTCAGACGCCTTGAAAAAATTCTACGCCTAAGCTTGAGCGGAGGAATCATAAGTACGAAAAATATTCTAAGTACAGAAGTATCTTGAGAAAATTGTGCAAAGCAGAATTCCGCGAAGATGCTCGCCAATTGCGTACAGAATTGCCTTTCCAGAAGAGCCATCACGCTCGCAACGAACAGATGGAGATATGACTTTCCGAAGTCCCTTGAGCCATCACGCTCGGGAAAGATGGGAAAAATCTCTCAGCGGTACTCGCCGTAATAAGCGCAGAGACAGTTTTCCAAAGTCCCTTGAGCCTTCAAGCTCGGGAAGGATGGAAAATAAAAAAAACTCTCGAAAGATTTCCTAAGTCTCTTGAGCAAACATGCTCGGGACAAAAGGAAAAGAAGGAAAATTTTTTGACTAAGGGTTTCCGAAGTCCCTCGAGCGAACGTGTTCGGGACAAAATGGAAATGCAAAAGCCTGCAAAAAGACTTAGTCAAATTTTTCAGACTTTCCAAAAAGCCTCTGGAGCGAACAGGCTCGGCCAAGGGAAGGTAAAAGAGTTTCTTTGATTGTAGGTTTTCCGAAGTCTCTTTAGCAAATGCGTTCGAGGCAATAAAAATAAAGAAACTTGAAGAAACACTTAGCCAAAAAAGTCTTCATTAAGGAGTAAGCTGCTTTACAATAGAGAAGTGCCCGAAGAAGGAATACAAAATAGAAGGGAAGGAAAAGGGGCCCTAAAATAGCCTAAGGGTTCGCGGCGTCCCGAGACCCACTCGCTTGCCCGCCCTTTTCCACCACCTTTGGCGCTGGAATTGAAGGAGGAAGGTTCAAATGTTCGACCTTGGACCATTCCCACCGAGGTCCCCCAGGAATGTTTAGAGCCTCTAGAAAAGAGAGGTCCAGATCTGGGAACCTCTGGAGGACTTGGTGCCGAGCAAGGCAGAAGCCGTCCTGAAAGGCAACCTTGGCCATTTGATCAGACTTGTTCTTCTCAAGCTCGAGGTCGTCAAGCTCGTCCTTCAGATCTGCGATCTCCTCTTCCAGCGCCTTTATCTGCTCCTTCCCCTTCGGATCCTTCTTCAAGGACACGACCTCGGCTACAAGGATGTTTTTCTCAGCTATCAGCGCCAGTATGATCTTGTTAGATTCTGACTTATCCTTTAGAAGCTCCTCGTTGGCGGCCAGCATTCCATTTATCTGCTCGTTGAGGTCAGCAATCTTCTGGGAGGAGTCCTTCTCAAGTTCTTCTTTCTACTTCCAGAACTCCTCCCGAAGGGCAGCAACTTTCTCCTTCGCAGCATCCGCTAGCTGCTGGTTTTTGGCGATCAACTCC
>SMDT01002090.1:0-53916 GCA_005392925.1 Aquilaria sinensis | reverse complement strand
CCGAGGAGGCCGAGGACTCCGAGGACAATGTTGCCGAGGTCCCACCAGGTTTGTTTCCAGACAAAGTGTACTTCCTTTGTTTTTTCTGGAATTGCCTTTGTCTCTGACCTGTTTTTCTTTTTCGCCCTGCAGGGGAGTTACTTACCCCGAACTGGGCGGCCGAACACGCGGAGGCGAGGGCCCGTCGCGACGCCAAAGTCCCGCAAGGGAAGATACCAAAGGAGCCTTTCTGGACATTCACGGAGGACATGAACTTGTACTCCGAGGACTGTCCTGAAATGGTGAAGCAGATTTCGAAGGGGGTGCTCACCGAGGCCTCCTTCAAGGCTATAGCGGCGGCCCATCTAGGGGATAACACCCTTGCCGCAAAGATCACCGAGCATGCTGCTCAGGTATATCCTTCACAACTCTTCCCCTTCAATTTTTTCCTAAGTGTTTGGCTCTTACTGACCTTGCGTTTTATCTCCTTTGCAGCTGCTGGGGTACGCCGGCTTTCTCCGAGTTCGGGTAGCCAGGCAGACGGCATTCCGAGCTTCGGCCTCAGAGGCCCTAGAAAAGGCGAAAGCGACGTGCTCGGAATTGACCGCCAAGAACCAGCAGCTGGCAGATGCTGCGAAGGAGGAAGCTGCCACCCTTCGGGAGGAGTTCCGAAAGGAGAAGGAAGTTTTGATGGCGGACTCCTCCCTGAAGATTGCCGACCTCCGCAATCATGTGGCGGGGCTGCGCGCTGCAAACCAAGACCTTCTCCAAGACAAGGCAAAAAAAGAGAGAATATCATAGTCACACTCTTGTCTGAGAAGAAAACCCTTCAAGCCGAGGTCCAGTCTTTGAAGAAGGAGCCGAAGGGGGAGGAGCGGATAAAGGTGCTGGAAGAGGAGGTCGGGGATCTGAAGGACGAGCTTGACGACCTTGAGCTTAAGAAGAACAAGTCTGATCAAATGAACAAGGTCGCGTTTTAGGACGGCTTCTGCCTCGCTCGGCACCAGGTTCTCCAAAGGTTCCCAGGTCTGGACCTCTCTTTTCTAGAGGGTCTAAACATTCCTGGGGGACCTCCGTGGAAATGGTCCAAGATCGAAATTCTGAAGCTTCCTCCAATTCCAGCGCGGAAGGTGGCGGAAAAGGGTGGACAAACGAGTGGCTCTCAGGACGCCGCGAACCCTTAGGCTTCTTTAGGGCCCCTTTTCCTTCCCTTCTTTTTTGTACTCCTTCTTCGGGCACTTCTTTATTGTAAGGCAGCTTTGCTCTTAACGGAGATTTTTTGGCTAAGTGTTTCTTCAAGTTTCTTTATTTCCATTGTCCCGAACACGTTCGCTCAAGAGACTTCGGAAAACCTGCGATCAAAGAAACTTTTTTACCTTCCTTTGTCCCGAGTACGTTTTACTCGAGAGACATTCTGGAAAGTCTGAGAAAATTTGACTAAGTCTTTTTGCAGGCTTTTGCATTTTCAATTTTTCTCGAACATGATTGCTCAAGGGGCTTCGGAATACCTTTTGGAAAGTTTGAAAAATTTGACTAAGTCTTTTTCCAGGCTTTTGCATTTCCCCCGAACATGATTGCTCAAGGGGCTTCGGAATACCTTTAGTCAAAAATTTTTGTTTTTCCAGATGTCCCGAGCACGTTTGCTCTAGGGACTTCGGAAATCCTTCAGTCAAAATTTTTGTTTTTCCAATTGTCCCGAGCATGTTTGCTCAAGGGACTTCGGAAAACCTTCCGCGAGATTTTTCACTTCCCATTTTCCCGAGCACGTTCGCTCAAGGGAGCTCGGGAAATTATCTCAGCGCTGGCTACGGCGAGTACTTCTGCGAGATTTTTGTTTTCCATCTTTCCCGAGCGTGGCGGCTCAAAGGACTTTGGAAAGCCATATCTACGCTTTATCATGGCGAGCATCTTTCACGGAATATTGTTCATTTCTGCACTTAAGAAGTTTTCTTAAAATACTACTATATATTTAGAACATTTTTTTGTTCAACATACCTCCTCCGCTCAACCTTAAGCGTAGAATTTTTTCAAGGCGCCCGAGTGCCAATTGCTCTTCAATTCTATGCCTTCGACGTCGCCAAGCTTGTACACGCCTTTTCGTTGTTTCGGCGAGGGCCAGATAGGGTCCTTCCAAGTTTGCGCCAAGTACGCCATGGGATGGCCTTCGGGGTGCGAAGTCGGCCTTTCGGAGAACGAGGTCTCCCTTCTTGATTTCTTTTGGCCTGGCCCGTAAGTTTATAGCCACGGCCACTCTTTGTTGGTAAGCTTTTCTTCTCAGCTCGACTATTTCTCTGTGTTCGGCCACCAGATCGAGATTGGTTCTTAGGCCGAGGTCGTTACCACCTTCATCAAATACTTGCACCCGAACCGAAGGTCGAACTATCTCTATTGGGATAATGGCCTCCGTTTCGGAGATGAGTGGGAAAGGAGTTTCCCCTGTGGCTCTTCGGGGTGTCGTTTGGTAGCTCCATAATATACTTTGGAGTTCTCCCAGCCAATTCCCCTTGGCTTCCCCCAATCTCTATTTCAGGCCATCTTTTATGGTCCTATTTGATACTTCCCCCTGCCCGTTGCTTTGGGGGTGAGCTACTGGGCGAAGTGCATCTTTCATTCCGAGGTCGCTGGTGAATTCTTGGAATCCTTTGTCTATGAACAGGGATCCATTATCAGCCACTAGTAAACCTGCATACGATGTTCTTCCATACGAAGTTTTGCACTTCTTTTGCCGAGATAGTTGCTAGTGGTTCTGCCTCTACCCATTTTGAGAAATAGTCCACTGCTACCACGCAGAATTTCACGCCTCCGGGTGCTGTGGGGAGTGGCCCAATAAGGTCTATGCCCCAGACTTCAAAGGGCCAAGGATAGTCTGCCGAGGTTACTATTTCCGAGGGTGCCCTCTGGATTTTTGCATGTCTCTGGCAACTACCGCACTTTCGGTCGAACTGCCTTACGTCCTTTCCCAGGGTAGGCCAGGAGTAGCCTTTGGCGGAGTATCACTGCTGCAAGGGCATCAGTTCCAATGTGTGAACCATACATGCCTTCGTGAACTTCCTCAAGGACCATTTCAGTATCCTCTTCATCCACACATTTTTGCAGCGGATTCGCATATCCCTGTCGGTATAACTCTTCGCCAATCAGGAAGAATCTTCCGGAGCGTCTTCGCAGTCCTGCAGCATCGCCGGGGTCTTCGGGGAGCAAATTCTCTGCGAGGTATCTTTTGATTGGGTCTTTCCACCCTGCTCCCGAGGTCGTCATGCTTAGCACTGAGATGCTCGGATGGTCCAGCACCTCGGTATATATATTTTTTGACTTCGTCAAGCAATCTGCCTCAGTGTTATTCCTCCGAGGTACATTTTCGATTCGTACGGCGTCAAACTCCCGAATGAGCTTTGTTACCAACTCATGGTATTTCGCTAGGGTCGGGTCTTTCGCGCCATAGTCCCCTGCCATTTGCCGGACCACCAGCTGGGAATCATTATGGGCTTTCAAGTTTCTCACGCCAATTTTTCTGGCCAGGCGTAATCCTACTATCAGGGCCTCATACTCGGCCATGTTTTTGGTGGCGTTGAAACTGAACTTGATGGCCTTCATTACTTCTAGGCCTTCGTTACTTCTAGGCATTCGGGGCCTCTGATAATTACTCCAGCTCCCTGGTGTTCGGATCCTGAGGCTCCATCTACGTGCAAGGTCCATTCTGGCTCACCCTCTTTTGGATCTGAATGGCTCTCCTCAGTGATGGGTATTTCGGCGATAAAATATGCCAGTGCTTGAGCTTTTACGGCCTTCCGAGGCTCATACGTGATTTCGTGTTCGCCCAGCTCTATGCACCACTTGGAGAGCCTTCCCGAATGATCATCCCTCTTCATGACATCCCGTAGCGGCAGACTACTTCGGACGATGATGGGGTGAGCCTGAAAGTATGGTCGCAGCCTTCTCCCTGCAAGCACCAAGGCATATGTAGCTTTTTGAAGCAAAGGGTACCTGACTTCGGCGCCATGCAGGGACTTGCTGACATAGTAGACCGGCCATTGCTTTGGCCCTTCTTCTTTCACGAGGACCGAGCTCACAGCCTTTTCTGTAACGGCGAGGTAGAGTACGAGGGGCTCTCCCTCCCGAGGTTGTCACAGAGTCGGCAGGCTGGCCAGGTAGACTTTGAGTTCTTCCCAGGCCTTTTGGCAATCTTCATCCCAAGGATGATCATTCCTTCCGAGGTCGCCTTCCATTTTTGCTGCCTTTGTGAGGATTTTGAGGAAGGGTCGACACCTATCTCCGTACCTGGAAATAAACCTGCTCAGAGAGGTTATTCTTCCGGTGAGTCTCTGCACATCTTTGACTGTGGCAGGAGTTCGGAATCTCAAGCAGAGCCTCAATCTTCTCGGGGTTAGCATCGATGCCTCTTTCGGATACCATGCACCCAAGGAATTTTCCCGAGGTCACCCCGAAGATGCACTTCTCAGGATTAAGGTGGATCCCGAAGTCTCTGAGCTTTTGGAAGGTTTCCTCTATGTCTGCAACGTGGTAGCCGGGCAGCTTGCTCTTGATTGTCCCCGTTTGGTCTTTGAAGACCTTGTTCATCAACCTCTGGTAGGTGGCTCCTGCATTATTGAGCCCGAAGGGCATCCTGATATAGTAATATGTTCCTCCCTTGGTGATGAAGGCAGTCTTCTCTTCATCTTCGGGGTTCATCCTTATCTGATGGTAGCCACTGAGGGCGTCTAGGAAACTTAGGAGCCCATACTCAGCAGTTGAATCTACCAGTTGATCTATTGGCGGCAGAGGGTATGAGTCTTTTGGGCAAGCATCGTTCAAGTTTCTGAAGTCGATGCGCATCCGGAGTTTGCTGCTACCTTCTTTTGGGGCAATGACCACGTTGCTCAACCATTCGGGGTACTTGACCTCCCTGATAACTTCAGCATCTAGGAGACGCTGGACTTCGGTTTCGACAAAGTTGCTTTTGTGGGATGAGATGCTTCGTTTCTTTTGCCAGACAGGCCTTGCTTCCGGGCTTACTTTGAGGCTGTGCTGTATTATGCCAGGGTTTACCCCCGGCATATCTTTTGGCAAGCAGGCAAACAGATCTTTATTTTCTAGCAAAAAGGATACAAGATTTTCCTTGTCACCTTCGGCCAAGCTCTTCCCTATTCGGGTAGATTGACCTGGGACAAGCTCTACTGCTTCCGTTTCTGCTTTGGCGAGATCTTCTTCTTTGCCTTTTTCTAGCGCCTTTGCCTCCATCGTTTGCGCGAGGTTGCTCGCCGGAGCTTTTCGTTTTTTTACAAACACCTTTCTTACCTCGGCTTGGTCTAGGAAGACCTCTGCATCTCCATCCTTGGTCGCGAATGTGACAGTCAAGTACTTCACATCAGGGCGAATATGCAGGTTCCCCATTGTCTGTCTTCCAAGGATGACGTTGTACGAGGATGGGACGTCCATGACGATGAATCTCGCCATTGTGGATGCGTACAATTCAGCTGCTCCGCTTACCGAAGTCCCTTTCATCGTCAACGGGAGATCGATCTATCCGAGGTCGTGGAGTTCGGATGAATGAACCCCAAAAGTGGACGAGGTGACAGGCTTTAGTTCGCTGCTGGAGATGCCCAAGCTCGGCAGCAGGTGCGAGAATAGGACGTCAGCTTTTAAGCCATCATCAAGCAACACTCTTTTGACGCCTCAGTTCCCTATCTTTGTCGTGATCAGCAGCGGATCGTCGTGGGGGAAGACGACGGTGGAGCTATCTTTGCGAGCCAGTTTCTTTGATGGACTTTGATACTCCATGACTGCAATTTCTCTGGCTTTCCGCTTTCTTTCCGAGGATGGTAGCCCCGTGATGATGGTTTGGATAACCCCTGCTAGAGGTGGAGGGCGCGTTTTTGGACTTCGGTTTTTCCGCCTGTCGGAGTCAAAGTTCTAAATCTTCGGCCCTTTCTTCCTCCATTTTTCTGCCTTTCGGGGGTGACATCCTCAGGTATTTTCGAAGTTGGCCCTGTTTTATCAGCGACTCTATGTACTTCTTTAGCTGGAAGCAATCTTCGGTGTCATGGCCGTGGTCGCGATGAAACTGGCAGAACTTCTTGTCATTCTTTTTGTTATCGGCGGCCATGGCCCTTGGCCGCCGAATTTGCTTCCCCTGCCTTTCCAGCGCCATGAGAATGTTGGTCCGTGTAGTGCTCAATGGTGTGAAACTTTGGGGTTCCCTTCCCCGCATTCTCCGAGGTCGTCCTGCCTGTTCGGTAGGATGCCGAGCTTGTTGACTGGACCCTTTGACGTGGTGATGATCAGATTCTGGCCCAGCCATCCTCAGTTCCTCGACTGTCATGTGTTGCTCCGCCCTATGGTAAAATTCTCCGAGGGTCTCCGGGGGGTCATTTGAGAACTCATAGAACAGCTGTGAGTCTCGCCGAAAGCCCCGTGTCATGGCGAGAATGCGGATTTCGGGCCGGAAGTCTAGGACGCTCAGAGCTTCTCTGTTGAATCTTTCGACATAGTCTCGGATGGTTTCTCCGTTCCTCTGCTCTATGTCGAACATCTGTACAGGCATCTTCGCAGTAGGTCTGCTCCCAATGAACTGCTGGGTGAAGGCTGTGGACAACTCCCGGAACTCAGTGATGGTCCCTGGAGGCAAGGAATTGTACCACGCCGTGGCTGGCCCTGTGAGGGTGACTTCGAAGCACTTGCACATGGTAGCATCATCAGCACCGTGTATTATCATGCTCCGTCTGTACTTCGTCAGGTGGGCCTGCGGATCAGTACGACCATCATAAATTTCCAACCGAGGTACTCTGAACTCGCCTGGCATGGCTGCCTTAACGACGGCCTGAGTGAAAGGGGAGTCACCTTCGCAGGATGTTCCCGAGGGTCTGGCCCAAACGGATTTTCTGGCCACTTGTTTTTCCACTCTGTCCAGCCGTGCTAGTATCTTCTCCATGAGCACTGTGGCGCTAGGGCCTTCTTCAGGGAATGAAGATCGTCGGCGCCTCTTCGGGGGGCGAGTTCGGCGCTGAGGGGACAAGGACCTCGCCTCAGGCGACGAACTGCTTCGCTGTGAGACTCTCAGTCGCTTGGACCTGGTTTGTCCCACAGAACGTTTCCCGAGGGCTATAATTTCTGTGGATGATTCTTCGCGAGGGTCTCCACTCCCCAAACTGCGATGTGTAGACTTGGGACTCCTCTCCCGAGGGCGTGTCACTGAGGGGGGTCTCTGGGCCTGTGCTTGCTGTGGCCACCTTCGGCCGATCTGCTGTGTCACTTCAGACACGACCGAACGCTGAAAGTCCCTCAAGAAACTCATGGTGACTACCAGAGGGCGGTCTTCCTCGGGCGCAGAAGTCCCTGGGAGTGTTTGCTCAGCAGCCGGTTGTATCTCAGGCGCAGACGGGGACCTCGGGAGTCCCTTGTCCTTAGAACGCCGAGTCTCAACGACGGCGATCTCAGAGCGGGTTCCCACAGACGGCGCCAAATGATGGCCAGGGGCCTCATCGTTTATAGTCATAGTGACTGGTGGAGGGACTTCTGGGAGGAAGAACGCCTGGTGGATTGGACAGCCCAAAGGAGAGTGCCTGAAAGCTCAGAAACAAAAGGTTAGGAGGCCCCCGGAGTGTTTTTCCGGGGGGGGAGCCTCCGACGCCCAAGTCAGTGGTGGCTGAGAGAAAGGCAGAGAAAATAGCACAAAGGGCTGAGGAGTTTTGCCTGGTAACGGGAGCCGTATTTTGCCAGCCAACCAACCTTCTGTCTGTTGGGTTTCGGGAGCCAAACAGCGCAGCGGAATTTAACCGAAACCCTCCAGGATCCAAGTGAAACGGGGTAAACCGGGTGTTCAAAAATTTCATACCTAATTTTCGGTTGAGATCTCTCACTCAACTGTAGAGTCGAATCACAAAACCTGAACAGTTGACGTGTTCAAGCTCTCTATGGTATCCACACGAGCCTCTCGGGATCACCACGCTTCCACCACGTCCCGGCAGATGCGTTTCTCTTGCGCTCGCAGTGCTAGCTTGCGTCCTCCAAGGAATTGCAAGAGAAGAGTGCGGCTGTCCTTTTGGGAGGCTAGGGCAAGGAGACCTGCGAATTTCTCACTTAAAAGTTGTATTTATAGTGAGACTCAACTTCCAGGCCTAATGGGTTTCAAAGCCCTAATCCAATTAGGCTTTAATTTCGGGCTTAATAATGGCTCAACTATTGGGCCCATTATTAATATGAAATTAAAGTGAAACCATAACCCAAATAATTAGCCCATGCACTCTAATGATCCAAATAGCTCTATGTGTGCGACCCAATAGGCTCTTACCACGTTGGCAATGATCATAAATCACATTTATGATCATAAGCAATGAGCGGTGTCTAGCAACACATCATTGCTACCCAAGTGACAAGATTGTCGATGATTCGACTAAACCTTTATGATCATCACCGATATATGCCATTGTCCCTTTGTCCAAGATATCAAGACTAAGCATGAGACATGGAATGTGTCACTCTCGTATAGCCCAATCTTTGGTTTCTTGATTACCGAGTAGACCAACTTAAACTGATGACATTGATATCGTATATCAACTCATCCGAGCATGGCCATGCATTTTCTAAGTCTCACTCTATCAAGGGGCCCGAAGATATCACTCCCGTTACATAGGAGGGACAAATCCCATCTTGATCATACAAATCCCTCCGCATGATATGTGACATACCCAATGACCTCCTTCAAGTTCACTCAGTTACGAGCAACAAAGGAAAGTATCAAAGTATGTGACTCACATGTAGGGAACCTTGATGATCTTAGGTCGAAGGACTACATATACCATGATCACTATGAGAATCACTTATGACACTCATATAACGATCCATGTAGTGTTCTCATGGTGGGTCGGTCCAGTACACAAGTTCTCCAACTTGTACCCATATGTAGACTACATATCTCATATTAGTCTCCACATATGCTAGTCATTATGTATTATTGCAACCCGCTCCACAATAATACTAGACTAGGGACGTTTAAGAATATCATTATTCTAGGGTTACAATTATGTTTATTACGTTACGCAGAAACAAAACAACAAACATAATTGCTGGATTAATGCCTTAATAAAATATCATGACTCAATGTGCAAAAAATACAATCATCTCATGATTGGCTTTTTGGGCACAACACTAACAATCTCCCACTTGCACTAAAAGCCAATCATCCATGTATCTAATACCGATGGACCTAGAATGGCTATCATGCTTCTGCTGCGTAAGGGGCTTTGTCAGTGGATCAGCAATGTTGCTGTCTGTCGAAGTCCTGCATATCCTTACATCACCCCTCTCGATGATCTCCCTGATGAGATGATAGCGTCGGAGTATGTGTTTGGATCGCTGGTGAGATCGAGGTTCCTTAGCCTGTGCGATTGCTCCATTGTTGTCACAATAGAGCTCTATCGGGTCGGCAATGCTTGGAACCACTCCAAGTTCAGTGATGAACTTCTTGATCCAAACTGCCTCCTTCGCAGCATCAGAGGCGGCAATGTACTCAGATTCTGTTGTAGAGTCAGCTACTGTCTCTTGCTTTGAACTCTTCCAGCTCACAGCACCACCACCAATACAAAACACATAACCAGATTGCGATCTAAAATCATCCTTATCGGATTGGAAGCTTGCATCGGTGTAACCCCTTACAACGAGCTCATCTTCACCTCCAAAGACCAAGAATGCATCCTTAGTCCTTCGTAAGTACTTAAGGATGTTCTTAACAGCTGTCCAGTGACTCTCACCGGGGTTCGATTGGTACCTACTTGTCATGCTCAAAGCATATGAGACATCGGGACGAGTACATATCATGGCATACATGATAGATCCAATTGCTGAGGCATATGGAATCTTACTCATGCGCTCTCTCTCCTCGGGTGTACTCGGACACTGAGATCTAGAAAGAGTGATACCATGTGACATGGGCAAGAATCCTTTCTTGGAATCTTGCATGCTAAACCTCTTTAGCACCTTGTCAATATATGTACTTTGACTTAGGCCAAGAAGCTTTCTAGATCTATCTCTATAGATCCTGATGCCTAACACATAGGCTGCTTCACCCAAGTCCTTCATAGAGAAACATTTCCCTAGCCAAGTCTTCACAGACTGTAGCTCAGGAATGTCATTCCCGATGAGTAGTATGTCATCTACATACAACACCAAGAAGACAATAGCGCTCCCACTAACCTTCTTGTAGACACAAGGTTCATCTTCATTTTTGATAAAACCAAACTCTTTGATTGCATCATCAAAATGAAGATTCCAACTTCGAGAAGCTTGCTTCAGTCCATAAATGGACCTTTGCAACTTGCACACTTTATTGGCATTCTCAGGAGTGACAAAACCCTCAGGTTGTGTCATGTACACATCCTCAAGTAGCTTTCCATTTAGGAATGCAGTTTTGACATCCATTTGCCATATCTCATAATCATAGTGTGCAGCAATAGCAAACAAAATTCGGATGGATTTAAGCATAGCAACTGGTGAAAAAGTTTCATCATAGTCAATACCATGAATTTGCTTGAAACCTTTTGCAACCAATCGTCCCTTAAAGGTAATCACATTACCATCCATGTCAGTTTTCTTCTTGAAAACCCATTTGCACCCTATGGGTTTTACCCCTTCAGGTGGGTCAACCAAAGTCCATACTTGGTTTTCATACATGGATTCCATCTCGGATTTCATGGCCACTAGCCACTTCTCAGAGTCAGGCCCCGACATAGCTTGTTGGTAGGTTGTGGGCTCATCCTGATCCATGAGCATCACATCACCAGTGTGAGTCATGAGAAATCCATATCTCTCGGGCTCACGCCGAATCCTACCAGACCTACGTGGGCTCTGTGCTACAGGAACAGACTCTTGAACCACAACATCTTGTGGTGTCTGTTCAGGTTCCATTTCAGGTTCGATGTCTCCTTGTTGTTCTTGAATTTCTTCAAGTTCTACTTTCCTCCCACTAGTTCCTTTAGAGATAAACTCTTTCTCCAAAAAGACACCAGTTCGAGCAACAAACACTTTTTGCTCAGAAGGATTGTAGAAATAGTAACCCTTTGTTTCTTTGGGATACCCAACAAAAAGGCATTTTTGAGATTTGGGCCCTAGTTTGTCAGAGGATTGACGTTTCACATAAGCGTCACAGCCCCAAATCTTCATAAAAGACAAATTGGGACACCTCCCACTCCATATCTCATATGGTGTCTTTTGAACCGATTTAGATGGAACTCGGTTTAGTGTAAAAGCGGCTGTCTCTAGAGCATGTCCCCAAAAGGAGTTTGGAAGGTCAGCTTGACTCATCATAGAGCGAACCATGTCTAACAGAGTTCGATTTCTCCTTTCAGATACACCATTCCATTGAGGTGTACCTGGTGGAGTGAGTTGTGATACTATACCACACTCCTTCAGATAGTCAAGGAATTCTCGATCCAAGTACTCTCCACCTCGATCTGATCGAAGCACTTTGATACTCTTCCCGAGTTGATTCTCTACTTCATTCTTGAATTCTTTGAACTTTTCAAAGGATTCTGACTTGTGTCTCATAAGATACACATAGCCATATCTGCTGAAGTCATCAGTGAAAGTAATGAAGTATTGGAAACCTCCTCTAGCTTGTGTAGACATAGGGCCACATACATCACTATGTATGAGTCCTAGTAAGTCATTAGCCCTTTCACTTTGCCCTGTGAATGGGGCTTTGGTCATCTTGCCCAACAAACATGACTCACATGTCTCATATGATTCAAAATCAAATGAGTCCAAGAGTCCATCCTTATGGAGCTTGGATATGCGGGTCTCATTTATATGGCCCAAGCGACAGTGCCAGAGATAGGTCAGGTTTGAATCATTTAATCTGACCTTCTTGGTATTCACATTATAGATTGGATCTTCGAGGTCTAGAACATACAACCCATTGCTAAGTTGAGCACTACCATAAAAGATTTCATTCAAATAAATAGAACAACATTTGTCCTTTATTATAAATGAAAAACCTTTCTTGTCCAAACAAGAAACAGAAATCAAATTTCTACTAATAGTAGGCACAAAGTAGCAGTTGTCTAATTCTAAAACTAATCCACTAGGTAAAGTGAGAACATAAGTCCCTACGGCTAAGGCAGCAACCCTTGCTCCATTTCCAACACGTAGGTCCACTTCACCTCGGGCCAATCTTCTACTTCTACTTAGATCCTGCACATTTGCACAAATGTGAGATCCACATCCAGTATCCAATACCCAAGATGAGGAAGTAGAAAAGTTAGCCTCTATAACAAAAATACCTGAAGTGGAAGTCTTACTTCCCTTTTCCTTAGCAAGTTCTTCAAGATAGAGCTTGCAATTGCGCTTCCAGTGTCCAGGTTGCTTACAATGGAAGCACTCCCCTTCCTTTGCCACACCACCCTTTGGTTTCAGTGCAGCTGAAGAAGAACTAGCATTGGACTTTCCATTAGCTTTATCCTTCTTCTTGTTGGCTTTTCCCTTTCCCTTGCCCTTTTGAACCATCAAAATGGGCTTAGCCTTCTTAAGGTTTTGCTCAGCAGTTCTCAACATGTTGAGTAATTCAGGAAGGGACTTGTCAAGGTCGTTCATGTTATAGTTCATGACGAACTGACTGTAGCTTTCAGGCAACGATTGCAAGACTACATCGATAGCCAACTCTTTTTGAGGAGCAAATCCCAAATTCTCAAGATTCTCAATGTACCCAATCATCTTGAGCACATGAGGACCCACGGGACTTCCCTCAGACATCTTGCACTGAAACAATGCCTTAGAGGTCTCAAACCTCTCATGCCTAGCTTGCTCTTGGAAAAGCATTTTGAGATGTTCGATCATATCGAACGCCCCCATGTTCTCATGTTGCTTCTGAAGCTCAGATTCCATGGTAATAAGCATGAGGCATGCAACATCCAAAGCATCATCAGAATGCCTCTTGTGAGCATCCCTTTCAGCTCTTGGAGCAGTGGCAGCAGGCTCATTCGGAATGGGCTGCTCTAGGACATAAGCCTTTCTCTCTTGTTTGAGGACTATCCTCAAGTTTCGGTACCATTTGAGAAAGTTGGTCCCATTCAGTTTTTCCTTCTCAAGGATCGATCGCAACGAAAGTGTCGATGTGTTTTGTGCCATGGTTATCTACAACAGTAAATATGCAGTGTAAGAGTCATGTATTTTAATTCATTTAATAAGGACTTTTATTAAACGATACTCCCACTATTTTCCTCAAAATAATAACCCTCGATATTATTTTGGAACACCTCGGCGCTAAGGTATTCTAGTGGGCCAAGATCCATATTTGACCACAACCTGAGTCAGCTTTGGCTTTTCTCTCAAGTTACAGCTATTTAGGTAGGCAACTCCTTGCCAATTGCATCTTATGCAACTCTTGGATAGTTGGGTGAACAACACTTGTCCAAGCTCATCTCATGAACTTAAGCCCAACTCTATGCCTCTAAGTCCCTAATCCTATTAGGATGACTTAGTTAAGTCGAACCCAAAGTTAGCAATTTGGATATCACTATTATCCCATCGCGCCTTACCAAGATGAACATAGGTGCTTTGCTTTGGCAAACCCACCTAATGTTGATCAAAGTCTTGACGAGTGCCAACATTTGGAAGGCATCACATTTAATGACTTAATATTTGTTTGAGGGATTTTTTTCTTTTGATCTCACCAATTTGTTATCTCCGGTTGTTTTATACATGCATCACATACAAATATAAAACATGCATCTCATGCTTACAAGAAAGTAAACGTGACATGGTTATAGCCCAAACTATGCGATATTCTCAAGCCAATGAGAATATCATAAAAGCCTAAGAAAAGAAAAGGGTCTTCACAAGCTCCTTCTCTTCCTTTCTTGGTTGCCCTTTTGTTGTCACCTCCTTGGACATGCCACCTTGGATGATCCTTGGACATACCACCTTGGATGATCCCATAATGCACCATTACATCAATAATAGAAACCTCGAGTTACATTCGAGGGGAGTAAGGTGAGAAGAGAATGTACAATGAGAGTGATAAGAAAAGGCACGACTCGCAGGCCGTATTTACAAGTACAACCAATCAAGGGCTATAACCATGCACCATGCTTCAAACACCAATCAGCATATCATGTCAAATCTCATTCAACAAAGATGCATGCCAATTTTCGCGTGTTGATTAACCAGTTTTTATTTATGTGGCGCTTCGCATACGGCGGTCCCGCTGGCCGGTCAGTGGGCGGTGGTTCCGCTGACCGGTCAGCGGACGAGGTCAAGGGGAGCCGCCCTTGCGGGGGGCGTGGGGGGCAGCGCCCCCCTGCGCAAAAAATTTTCTTACAATTGCTTAGCCCGAAATCTTGTATTTTGAGAAAGTAGGCACCCGAGACTCCTCTATTCGAGCCACCAAAAATACCTTACTTTCAGTGCCTGAACAGGCTGAATCCGAACCAAGCTAGGGTTTCTGCAACTATTGCAAGAATCCTAATCCATATAGGTATCTCATACCATTCAATTTGAGATTAATCTCATTAACCAATTTGTGTCGTTTCTTCATATATCTCATATGTTCATTACGAATTCCAGTTTCATGCATCTTGAATCAATCTAATTAATCATGGCCGAAAAGCAACCGAACACATAGCATCATGCGATTCAACACTCAATCCCGATTTAGGGTTTCACCAGTAGCTCTGATACCACTGATGGGTTTCGGGAGCCAAACAGTGCAGTGGAATTTAACCGAAACCCTCCAGGATCCAAGTGAAACGGGGTAAACCGGGTGTTCGAAAATTTTCATACCTAATTTTCGGTTGAGATCTCTCACTCAACTGTAGAGTTGAATCACAAAACCTGAACAGTTGACGTGTTCAGGCTCTCTATGGTATCCACACGAGCCTCTCGGGATCACCACGCTTCCACCACGTCCCGACAGATGTGTTTCTCTTGCGCTCGCAGTGCTAGCTTGCGTCCTCCAAGGAATTGCAAGAGAAGAGTGCGGCTGTCCTTTTTGGAGGCTAGGGCAAGGAGACCTGCGAATTTCTCACTTAAAAGTTGTATTTATAGTGAAACTCAACTTCCAGGCCTAATGGGTTTCAAAGCCCTAATCCAATTAGGATTTAATTTCGGGCTTAATAATGGCTCAACTCTTGGGCCCATTATTAATACGAAATTAAAGTGAAACCATAACCCAAATAATTAGCCCATGCACTCTAATGATCCAAATAGCTCTATGTGTGCGACCCAATAGGCTCTTGCCATGTTGGCAATGATCATAAATCACATTTATGATCATAAGCAATGAGCGGTGTCTAGCAACACATCATTGCTACCCAAGTGACAAGATTGTCGGTGAATCGACTAAACCTTTATGATCATCACCGATATATGCCATTGTCCCTTTGTCCAAGATATCAAGACTAAGCACGAGACATGGAATGTGTCACTCTCGTATAGCCCAATCTTTGGTTTCTTGATTACCGAGTAGACCAACTTAAACTGATGACATTGATATCGTATATCAACTCATCCGAGCATGGCCATGCATTTTCTAAGTCTCACTCTATCAAGGGGCCCGAAGATATCACTCCCGTTACATAGGAGGGACAAATCCCATCTTGATCATACAAATCCCTCCGCATGATATGTGACATACCCAATGACCTCCTTCAAGTTCACTCAGTTACGAGCAACAAAGGAAAGTATCAAAGTATGTGACTCACATGTAGGGAACCTTGATGATCTTAGGTCGAAGGACTACATATACCATGATCACTATGAGAATCACTTATGACACTCATATAACGATCCATGAAGTGTTCTCATGGTGGGTCGGTCCAGTACACAAGTTCTCCAACTTGTACCCATATGTAGACTACATATCTCATATTAGTCTCCACATATGCTAGTCATTATGTATTATTGCAACCCGCTCCACAATAATACTAGACTAGGGGCGTTTAAGAATATCATTATTCTAGGGTTACAGTTATGCTTATTACGTTACGCAGAAACAAAACAACAAACATAATTGTTGGATTAATGCCTCAATAAAATATCATGACTCAATGTGCAAAAATACAATCATCTCATGATTGGCTTTTTGGGCACAATACTAACATTAACTCCTGGTATTTATAGGAGTGCCTAGCCCGTTCAGATCGCGACACATGTTCGGTCGGACGTTCCTGACTTTCTGGGCATAGGAAACAGATAGTAGGTTACCTTGAGCCATGTGCTGAGATGGGCCATGATGTGATTTTGATGGCGTCAGCGTGGCAAAGCGCCTTTTGAGGTGGCTTGTGGCGTCTGTGAATGGATGTGTCAGAGGCTTCCTTAAATGCTTCCATGAATACCCCTGCCGTACTCCCGAGGTCCCTGGGTGAGGTCGTCCTTTGGTACAGACAGAGCCTCTTCGGGAAACAAGCCCTCAGTTCGGGGGTTCCCAGCTTTAGGGAGTTCCGCCTTCGGGGATATCGTGTTCGGCTCGCTATGTCTGCTGCCACTTTTCCGAAGGCGATCTGTTCACGACCCTGGGGGGGGCGAGTAGTGTCCTGGCGTGCCGGGCTTGGAGCTCTTCGGCTATCTCCCGAGGTGCCTGATCACACCTTTTCTCGGGTAGCGCCAGCTTCTTCTGGCCATTACTGTGGCAGGGAGTTCGGCCAGATAGAGGCGATAGCGTTTGGCTATCACGCGCTTCTTCTGTTTCCTCGTTGTCCCGAACTCTTTCAGCTTCGGAAGCATACTTCTTTTGCTTGTTTTTCCAGCTATTTTTTTCGGGCGATCTTCCGTAGTTGGTGAAGTTCCCTTGGGCAAATTTTTAGCCTACCCTTGTTCGGCCGTATTCGGTACACTTTGATGACCCTGCCAACCTCAGGAGGAACAGGAGATTTCTGGGAGTGAATGCTTTGTTCGGTGATTCTTCTCAGACAGGAGAAAACTTTTTAGTACTCAGGCGAATTCCTGGCTTGCACTATTTCTTTTTTGAAAATTCTAAGTATAGAATTTCTTGAAGGTGCCCAGGTGCCTTGTTCCTCAGTTTTTCTCCCTTCGGTGTTGCCGAGGTCGTATACTCTCTTTCCGACCTCACCGAGCGAGGCTCTTTCCTGTTTGGCCGAAGCACCCCACGTGATGGTTTTTCGGGATTCGGCCTTTCGGAGAGCGAGATCTCCCTTTCGTATTCCTCTTGTCCTTCCATGCAGGTTCGCACTTATCGCCAATTTTCGCTGAAAAAACCTTTCTTTTGAATTTGGCCGTTTCTCAGTGTTCATCAACTAGGGCGAGCTTAATTCTCACTCCGAGGTGATTTCTTCTTTTACCGGACACCTGTCGGCCACACTACTTTTGTAGGGATAATGGTCTCTGTAGTGACGGCTAGGGGTCTTCGGAGAACCATTCCCTGGCCTTTCTGCTGGCTGACTTCGTTTTCTCGGTTATCAAAGACTTTTCAGGCGAACACTAGATTGCCTTTGATGGATTCCGAGCCTTTGAGCGTGCGTGCTTCAGCCTTGTTCGGCGGGTAACCTGTGCAGGAGAAAAGAGAAATTTTTCTAAGTACTGTTTACCTAAAAATTCTTTTGAGGTATTTCTCAATTTTCTCCCTTTGATGCTGCCAAGCTGATGATGCTCTCTTTCGGACCTTGCCTTGAATTTAGGAGAGGTCCTTTTGGTGGCCGAAGTTCTCCCCTGAGGCAGTTCTCGGGGTTGTGTTTTGGCCTTTTGGAGAATGAAGTCTCCTTTTGCCGTTCGGGGCATTTTTGCGCCCACGGCCATCTTTTGCGGAGGAAACACTTCTCCAGAGTTTGTTCATGCTTCTGGGAGTGGCTCGAGTTCGGTTTCCCAATTTGCGGCTATTTCTATTTCTTTTTTTCTCTCTTTTTTTTTTTTTTTTTTTTTTTTTTTTTTTTTTTTTTTTTTTTTTTTTTTTTTTTTTTTTTTTTTTTTTTTTTTTTTTTTTTTTTTTTTTTTTTTTTTTTTTTTTTTTTTTTTTTTTTTTTTTTTTTTTTTTTTTTTTTTTTTTTTTTTTTTTTTTTTTTTTTTTTTTTTTTTTTTTTTTTTTTTTTTTTTTTTTTTTTTTTTTTTTTTTTTTTTTTTTTTTTTTTTTTTTTTTTTTTTTTTTTTTTTTTTTTTTTTTTTGCCGAGCATTCTTCCCGAGCTCGTTCTTCCTTCCTCCGAATACTCGCGCTTTACTTGGTAGCTTTATTGCTCCAAGTGGGCACTGGCCTTTGCAGGCGAGTAAGGAAGGTTTTTTCTCCCTGTAGTTTTTTGGAAGACTTGCTTGATAATTCCCAGCAGGAATTTTATCGGCCCTGCTGGACCTTCTCCTTTTGCTTTACCTGACTTTTTCGTAGTCCCCGGTGTGTAATTCTTATTCGGGGACTTCCCCTTGCTTGTTACTTCAAAACTAAGCTGGTGGACCAAAGTATCTTTTAACTTCGGAGGTAATGGCTAAATTTTTGGCCTCCTTCGCCTAAAGGCTGAAGCCCTTTATGCTGCTGGCAATAATGTGCCATCTCCGCGCATCATGTTCCTTTGAGCAGGTTTTTGTATGCTTTTTGCCTGCTTGATCAGTAGGGGCTTCGCCAAACGAGGTGGTTTACTGTTTTCTCGTAGCATTTTGCTTCAGGCTTTGTTGGCAGTGAACCGTATCTGCCGAGGGCTGAGGGCAGTCTCTCGGAATTCCCGACTCCGATGGGAGTATTTTGGGCATTTTATTCCGAAGGCCTTCTTTCGGGTGCTGGTGCATTTTTTTGGCCATTCTCGCCCTTCCTGGGCGCGTCTATTCGCACCTCTTTTTGCGCGCTGCTCTGCACCTCTTTCTGCCGATGCCTCTCTATAATGGGCCTGAGCTTTCCTTCCAATCGTTGTTCTTCCTCAATCAAGGAAGATTATCCGGAACATTTTCTGTACTTTTTGCCATTTCATCAGAATCTTTGGAAGATGGCTCTTTGCGGGGCATTTTCCTTCCCTTATCCCAGGTTTTTGTTCCCAGTAATGCCGGTCTTTGGGTGATTCACGACTTTGTTAACCGAATATGCTAACTCAGGCGATTTCCCCATCCTCGGGCCTCCGAAGTATCGTTCCAGTGTCGTAGTGTTTTTGCGCCTGGAACTCCTTCGGTCGGGAGTTTTTGTCTTTCGCCTATGTTCGGTCTTCGTTGGATTTCCCCTTTTTCTGTTTCTGGACTTTCGGCAATGGTCCGCTGTTGCCTGGGGTTATAATGTCCCCTCTGGACCTGTGCGCGATGCAGTATCTTTGGAGTTCGGCGCACTTTCCCGTTTACTCTCTTCTCTTTGACGTCGCGCAGGGGTGACTCCTTTTTGGACGATGGTAGTGTGTCCGTTGGAGTAGGATCATAGTCTTTTTGCCCGTTTAATATCAACGCGTAGGCGTCTTTTCGGGGGAGTGGGTTCGGTGTTACTGTCTGAGGGACAGTAACCTTTCTTTGGCACGAACTCTTTTGACGGGGGGGTCTGGACGGCACCGATCCTACCTTTCCCGTTGATCCTTTCGACGAGGGGAAACACGTCCTTTGGGTATTCTCCCCACTGCTCTTTGTTTCCCCCGGCTCTTGGGTCACCCTACTCCCCTCGTCGAAAGGATCAAGAGAGAAGACTTCGGCTCGACATTTGCACACGAACATCTTCGGCCTATCTACTGCAGTATTTCGACCACAGTGACGCGTGGGAAATTATGCAGGAAAGCCACGGTGATATCCGAAGGATGATCATCCCCGGGATGGGAAATCCCTGTTCCTTAATTGTTCGGCCGCCGGGCGAGTCTCCGGCGCGGACGGGGGCCTCAGGGAGTCTTTTGTCCTTAGAACGCCGAGTTTCTGACCACGGCTGCCCAAATAATTTCCCACAGACGGCGCCAAATGATGGCGTTGCGTTAGCCATCGTTTACGATCCCGCCGTGGCTCCACGACGGGGGTGACAGGGACCTCCTGAGGAATGTCATAGGTGGCCGTCCTACGATGGAGAGCGGGGGCCATGAAGGATTTCCGGTGCAGGAAGGAGCCTGAAAAAGTTGACATCTTCAAGCGGTTCGGCCTGAAATATACAGAAAACAGGGGTTAGGAGGTCCCCGGAGCGGTTTTCCGGGGAGGAGCCTCCGACGCCCAAGTCAGTGCCTCTAAATAGCAAAGAATAGGCATAAAATAGACTGGCTGGGAGTATTTTTCTGGCATGCACGTAAGGGGAAGCATCACGCCGGAGGCATTTTTCCGGCATGCTTAGAGGAGAAGAGAGGAGAAAACCGGGACTCTGGACTGTTCTCCAAAGCTCCTGCCCCACCTCCTTTGCCCAGAGTTTTTCCTGCTGTAAATAGGAGAAAATGGACCCCCTGATCATGACACGTGTATGGATGGATAGGATCCGTACCTCTTAAACAGGAAAGTGGTCAGCTGTGTGCAGGCTTTCTCGGGCAATGGTTTGTCCAGAATCGTGTCTCAGTGTGCCAGAGCATGGACTACAGTGGCCTGTCAGAATGCTTGAGGTCACCGTCTAGGACGTACGGGCAAATATGTCAGATACTCCTTCGTATCACCCATCACGCCTCCGAGGTCCCTCCTCCGAAGTTACTGATGGCCAGGGGCCTCATCGTTTATAGTCATAGTGACTGGTGGAGGGACTTCTGGGAGGAAGAACGCCTGGTGGACTGGACAGCCCAAAGGAGAGTGCCTGAAAGCTCAGAAACAAAATGGTTAGGAGGCCCCCGGAGTGTTTTTCCGGGGGGGAGCCTCCGACGCCCAAGTCAGTGGTGGCTGAGAGAAGGGCAGAGAAAATAACACAAAGGGCTCAGAAGTTTTGCCTGGTAGCGGGAGCCGTATTTTGCCAGCCAACCCACCAACCTCCTGTCAAGTATTAATTCCTGGTATTTATAGGAGTGCCTAGCCCGTTCAGATCGCGACACGTGTTCGGTCGGATGTTCCTGAATTTCTGGGCGTAGGGGACAGATAGTTGGTAGCAGGTTGCCTTGAGCCATGTGCTGAGACGGGCCATGATGTGATTTTGATGGCGTCAGCGTGGTAGAGCGCCTTTTGAGGCGGCTTGTGGCGTCTGTGAATGGATGTGTCAGAGGCTTCCTTAAATGCTTCCATAAATACCCCTGCCGTACTCCCGAGGTCCCTGGGTGAGGTCGTCCTTTGGTACGGACAGAGCCTCTTCGGGAAACAAGCCCTGAGTTCGGGGGTTCCCAGCTTCAGGGAGTTCCGCCTTCGGGGATATCGTGTTCGGCTCGCTATGTTAGGTGCCAATTTTCCGAAGGCGATCAGTTCACGACCCTGGGGGGGGCGAGTAGTGTCCTGGCGTGCCGGGCTCGGAGCTCTTCGGCTATCTCCCGAGGTGCATGATCACACCTTTTCTCGGGTAGCGCCAGCTTCTTCTGGCCATTCTTGTGGCAGGGAGTTCGGCCAGATAGAGGCGATAGCCTTTGGCTATCACATGCCCCCCTTTGGAAAGCCGAAGGAAGACTTCGGTTTTGCATCTCTTTCCGAGGTCGTCTGTGGGAGTCTCTTTTGGAAGCATAACCTGTTCCGAGGATGTGCCTTTTGCCCGAAGATCACGGGCTCTACGGTGTCTTGGCCTTTTCTTTGGCGTCCTCGAGGCGGAGTCCTGCTTTTTGTTTCTGCAGGTCTGTTCGGCCAAGCGTGTCAGTCTGAGCGGCGCGTCCCAGTTTTCCAGGGATGTCAGAAGACGTGTCCCAGCTTTCAAGGGACGTTTGGAGGACGTGTCCCCCATTTTTGCGCAGCAGTTGACACGTGGCGCTTTGCCATTGGAGGAGAGTCGCGTCGGTTACAGAGGGCGCGCCTTTTCAAGTGCAGAGAGCAGTTACGGCGTCGGTTCGCCTCCAAAGGGTACTTATGACGATGTTTCGGTTACCCACCTCTGGCTTATAAATAGCCCATTTCATCATAAGTTCCTTTTGCTTTTTCTTTTGCTCTTTTCTCTGCTTTGCCTCTGTTCTTGCATTTTTCTTGCTTTCTGTGGCGGAGCTTCCTTAATCAGAGCCTTTTTTCCAGCCAACTTTCACGACGGCGTCCTCAGATTTTGGCAAATCTTTCGGTGGGTTTTTGTTTTCCAGCGCGTTTTGATCCCTGTGTTCTTCTGAGTTTTTCTCTGGAAACTGTTTTCTTCCGTTTTCAAACTCATTTTTATGTCGAAAATGCCCATTCCTGAGAGCTGGCAGCCTCTTTTAGCCCATCCTTGTTGCACCACCCCTGAGAAGTTAGAGAGGTGGAAGAAAAAATTCTTTCTTCCCTCTTACGCCGTTACTAGGCTGCCTCGTTCTAGCCACTATGCATTTTCAAACCATAGTAAGGAGGTTACCGTTTTCCGAGCCCAGCTGAAGGCCGGTCTTCGGTATCCTCCCCCGAAGATGGTGTGCGAGTTCTGCCAATTTCATGGCATTGCGGTGAACCAGCTTCCCCCGAACTCGTTCTGCTATTTCAACGCCTACCTCTGCATGTGTGGCGTCTTCGGGATAGAACCCCATTTCAGGATTTTTATGCAGTACTACAAGCTCTCTGTGGTCCCGAAGGGTGGCTTCTATTTCATGCTACCTCGGGGATCCGGGAGCAAGAAATTCATGTTCACCTTCGCCACTAAGGATAGCTGGCGGGGGTGGCAACTGGCGGGGGTGGCAACAGAAGTTCTTCTTCCTGAAGATGGCTGAGGCCTGGTCGTACGTTCCGACCAAATGGGCTCAGGGAACACTGGATGCGGACGTTGGTGATCCGAGGATGCTGCTGACCCCAGAGTTGGCTCCCGTGTTCGCGGATTTCGACACCCGCATTCGGGCTGTTTCTGGCTGGGATCTCGAGGTCTCTCCGCGCGCCCTTTACCCTTTTCCTATCAACTGGAAGTTGATGACCGAAGAGGTCCTTCGGGAACTAAAGGTGGTAAAGGAGCACAAGACTGACCTCGGGATGCCAGCTCCTGCCATTGCCGGGAAAGATTCCTGGTTGGTCAAGCTTCTTAAGGAGGAGATTTCTTTCGAAACGCTTGCCGAAAGTGAGTTATTTTCTACTCCTTTGCTGTTTTTTCCTCGGACTTACGCTGATGTTTCTCTCCTTTTTCAGAGATGGGTGACGATACTGCCGCCTATTACAAGTCCCTCTTCTCCTACCAAGTGGAGAAGGCCGACCAAACGAAGAAGGCGGCTTCCCGAAGGCGGAAGTCTACTGGCGCGGGTCCTTCGAGGAAACGGGCAAAGAGAGCTGCTCAGGTTTCTCTAGAAGAAATTCCCGAGGAGACTGCCGAGGAGCCTGGGACAGCCGAGGTTCCGGCGTCTGAGGCTGCTGCTTCCGAGGTCCCTCCAACCGACGTCCCTCCTCAAAGTCCTTCTGCGTCGCCGGCCCTCCTTGATGTAGTGGTAGAAGTACCTTCTGCCGAGGAGCGGCGCAAGCAGAAGGGTAAGGGCATTTCGGTCGAGGAGGCCGAGGACTCCGAGGACGATGTTGCCGAGGTCCCGCCAGGTTTGTTTCCAGACAAAGTGTGCTTCCTTTGTTTTTTCTGGAATTTGCCTTTGTCTCTGACCTGTTTCTCTTTTCCGCCCTGCAGGGGAGCTACTTACCCCGAACTGGAGGGCCGAACACGCGGAGGCGAGGGCCCGTCGCGACGCCAAAGTCCCGCAAGGGAAAATACCAAAGGAGCCTTTCTGGACATTCACGGAGGACATGAACCTGTACTCCGAGGACTGTCCTGAAATGGCGAAGCAGATTTAGAAGGGGGTGCTCACCGAGGCCTCCTTCAGGCTATAGCGGCGGCCCACCCGGGGGATAACACTCTTGCCGCAAAGATCACCGAGCATGCTGCTCAGGTATATCCTTCACAACTCTTGCCTTTCAATTTTTTCCTAAGTGTTTGGCTCTTACTGACCTTGCGTTTTATCTCCTTTGCAGCTGCTGGGGTACACCGGCTTTCTCCGAGTTCGGGTAGCCAGGCAGACGGCATTCCGAGCTTCGGCCTTAGAGGCCCTAGAAAAGGTGAAAGCGACGTGCTCGGAATTGACCACCAAGAACCAGCAGCTGGCAGATGCTGCGAAGGAGGAAGCTGCCACCCTTCGGGAGGGGTTCCGAAAGGAGAAGGAATTCTTGATGGCAGACTCTTCCCTAAAGATTGCCGATCTCCGCAATCAGGTGGCGGGGCTGCGCGCTGCAAACCAAGACCTTCTTCAAGACAAGGGAAAAAAGGAGAATATCATAGTCACGCTCTTGTCTGAGAAGAAAACCCTTCAAGCCGAGGTTCAGTCTTTGAAGAAGGAGCCGAAGGGGGAGGAGCGGATAAGGGTGCCGGAAGAGGAGGTCGGGGATCTGAAGGACGAGCTTGACGACCTTGAGCTTAAGAAGAACAAGGCTGATCAAATGAACAAGGTCGCGTTTCAGGACGGCTTCTGCCTCGTTCGGCACCAGGTTCTCCAGAGGTTCCCAGGTCTGGACCTCTCTTTTCTAGAGGGTCTAAACATTCCTGGGGGACCTCGGTGGCAATGGTCCAAGATCGAACATCTGAAGCTTCCTCCAATTCCAGCGCGGAAGGTGGCGGAAAAGGGTGGACAAACGAGTGGCTCTCAGGACACCGCGAACCCTTAGGCTTCTTTAGGGCCCCTTTTCCTTCCCTTCTTTTTTGTACTCCTTCTTCGGGCACTTCTTTATTGTAAGGCAGCTTTGCTCTTAACGGAGATTTTTTGGCTAAGTGTTTCTTCAAGTTTCTTTATTTCCATTGTCCCGAACACGTTCGCTCAAGAGACTTCGGAAAACCTGCGATCAAAGAAACTTTTTTACCTTCCTTTGTCCTGAGTACGTTTTACTCGAGAGACATTCTGGAAAGTCTGAGAAAATTTTGACTAAGTCTTTTTGCAGGCTTTTGCATTTCCGATTTTTCCCGAACATGATTGCTCAAGGGACTTCGGCAAACCTTCAGTCAAAAATTTTTGTTTTTCCAGTTGTCCCGAGCATGTTTGCTCAAGGGACTTCGGAAAACCTTCCGCGAGATTTTTCACTTCCCATTTTCCCGAGCACGTTCGCTCAAGGGAGTTCGGGAAATTATCTCAGCGCTGGCTACGGCGAGTACTTCTGCGAGATTTTTGTTTTCCATCTTTCCCGAGCGTGGCGGCTCAAGGGACTTTGGGAAGCCATATCTATGCTTTATCATGGCGAGCATCTTTCACGGAATGTTGTTCATTTCTGCACTTAAGAAATTTTCTCAAGATACTACTATATATTTAGAACATTTTTTGTTCAACATACCTCCTCCGCTCAACGTTAAGCGTAGAATTTTTTCAAGGCGCCCGAGTGCCAATTGTTCTTCAATTCTATGCCTTCGACGTCGCCAAGCTTGTACACGCCTTTTCGTTGTTTTGGCCAGGGCCAGATAGGGTCCTTTCAAGCTTGCGCGAAGTACGCCATGGGATGGCCTTCGGCGTGCGAAGTCGGCCTTTCGGGGAACAAGGTCTCCCTTCTTGATTTCCTTTGGCCTGGCCCGTAAGTTTATAGCCACGGCCACTCTTCGCTGGTAAGCTTTTCTTCTCAGCTCGACTATTTCTCTGTGTTCGGCCACCAGATCGAGATTGGTTCTTAGGCCGAGGTCGTTACCACCTTCATCAAATACTTGCACCCGTACCGAAGGTCGAACTATCTCTATTGGGATAATGGCCTCCGTTTCGGAGATGAGTGGGAAAGGAGTTTCCCCTGTGGCTCTTCGGGGCGTCGTTTGGTAGCTCCATAATATACTTTGGAGTTCTCCCGGCCAATTCCCCTTGGCTTCCCCCAGTCTCTATTTCAGGCCATCTTTTATGGTCCTATTCGATACTTCCACCTGCCCGTTGCTTTGGGGGTGAGCTACTGGGCGAAGTGCATCTTTATTCCGAGGTCGCTGATGAATTCTTGGAATCCTTTGTCTATGAACTGGGATCCATTATCAGCTACTAGTACCCTCGGTATGCCGAATCTGCATACGATGTTCTTCCATACGAAGTTTTGCACTTCTTTTGCCGAGATAGTTGCTAGTGGTTCTGCCTCTACCCATTTTGAGAAATAGTCCACTGCTACCACGCAGAATTTCACGCCTCTGGGTACTGCGGGGAGTGGCCCAATAGGGTCTATGCCCCAGACTTCAAAGGGCCAAGGATAGTCTGCCGAGGTTACCATTTCCGAGGGTGCCCTCTGGATTTTTGCATGTCTCTGGCAACTACCGCATTTCTGGACGAACTGTCTTGCGTCCTTTCTCAGGGTAGGCCAGAAGTATCCTTGGCGGAGTATCACTGCTGCAAGGGCACCAGTTCCAATGTGTGAACCATACATGCCTTCGTGAACTTCCTCAAGGACCATTTCAGTATCCTCTTCATCCACACATTTTTGCAGCGGATTCGCATATCCCTGTCGGTATAACTCTTCGCCAATCAGGAAGAATCTTCCGGAGCGTCTTCGCAGTCTTGCAGCATCGCCGGGGTCTTCGGGGAGCAAATTCTCTGCGAGGTATCTTTTTATTGGATCTTTCCACCCTGTTCCCGAGGTCGCTATGCTCAGCACTGAGATGCTCGGATGGTCTAGCACCTCGGTGTATGTTTTCGACTTCGCCAAGCAATCTGCCTCAGTGTTATTCCGCCGGGGTACATTTTCGATCCGTACGGCGTCAAACTCTTGGATGAGCTTTGCTACCAGCTCGTGGTATTTTGCCAAGGTCGGGTCTTTCGCGCCATAGTACCCTGCCATTTGCCGGACCACCAGCTGGGAATCACTATGGGCTTTCAAGTTTCTCACGCCAATTTTTCTGGCCAGGCGTAATCCTGCTATCAGGGCCTCATACTCGGCCATGTTGTTGGTGGCGTTGAAACTGAACTTGATGGCCTTCATTACTTCTAGGCCTTCGGGGCCTCTGATAATTACTCCAGCTCCCTGGTGTTCGGATCCTGAGGCTCCATCTACGTGCAAGGTCCATTCTGGCTCACCCTCTTTTGGATCTGAATGGCTCTCCTCAGTGATGGGTATTTCGGCGATAAAATATGCCAGTGCTTGAGCTTTTACGGCCTTCCGAGGCTCATACGTGATTTCGTGTTCGCCCAGCTCTATGCACCACTTGGAGAGCCTTCCCGAATGATCATCCCTCTTCATGACATCCCGTAGCGGCAGACTACTTCGGACGATGATGGGGTGAGCCTGAAAGTATGGTCGCAGCCTTCTCCCTGCAAGCACCAAGGCATATGTAGCTTTTTGAAGCAAAGGGTACCTGACTTCGGCGCCATGCAGGGACTTGCTGACATAGTAGACCGGCCATTGCTTTGGCCCTTCTTCTTTCACGAGGACCGAGCTCACAGCCTTTTCTGTAACGGCGAGGTAGAGTACGAGGGGCTCTCCCTCCCGAGGTTGTCACAGAGTCGGCAGGCTGGCCAGGTAGACTTTGAGTTCTTCCCAGGCCTTTTGGCAATCTTCATCCCAAGGATGATCATTCCTTCCGAGGTCGCCTTCCATTTTTGCTGCCTTTGTGAGGATTTTGAAGAAGGGTCGACACCTATCTCCGTACCTGGAAATAAACCTGCTCAGAGAGGTTATTCTTCCGGTAAGTCTCTGCACATCTTTGACTGTGGCAGGAGTTCGGAATCTCAAGCAGAGCCTCAATCTTCTCGGGGTTAGCATCGATGCCTCTTTCGGATACCATGCACCCAAGGAATTTTCCCGAGATCACCCCGAAGATGCACTTCTCAGGATTAAGGCGGATCCCGAAGGCTCTGAGCTTTTGGAAGGTTTCCTCTAAGTCTGCAACGTGGTAGCCGGGCAGCTTGCTCTTGATTGTCCCCATTTGGTCTTTGAAGACCTTGTTCATCAACTTCTGGTAGGTGGCTCCTGCATTTTTGAGCCGGAAGGGCATCCTGATATAGTAATATGTTTCTCCCTTGGTGATGAAGGCAGTCTTCTCTTCATCTTCGGGGTTCATCCTTATCTGATGGTAGCCATTGAGGGCGTCTAGGAAACTTAGGAGCCCGCACTCAGCAGTTGAATCTACCAGTTGATCTATTGGCGGCAGAGGGTATGAGTCTTTTGGGCAAGCATCGTTCAAGTTTCTGAAATTGATGCACATCTGGAGTTTGCTGCTACCTTCTTTTGTGGCAATGAGCACGTTCCTCAACCATTCGGGGTACTTGACCTCCCTGATAACTTCAGCATCTAGGAGACGCTGGACTTCGGTTTCGACAAAGTTGCTTTTGTGGGCTGAGATGCTCCGTTTCTTTTGCCGGACAGGTTTTGCTTCCGGGCTTACTTTGAGGCTATGCTGTGTTATGCCAGGGTTTACCCCTGGCATATCTTTCAGCGAGTAGGCAAACAGATCTTTATTTTTCGGCAGAAAGGATACAAGTTTTTCCTTGTCACCTTCGGCCAAGCTCTCCCCTATTCGGGTAGATTGTCCTCGGACAAGATCTACTGCTTCCGTTTCTGCTTTGGCGAGATTTTCTTCTTTGCCTTTTTCTGGCGCCTTTGCCTCCATTGTTTGCGCGAGGTTGCTTGCCGGAGCTTTTCGTGCTTTCACAAACACCTTTCTTACCTCGACTTGGTCTATGAAGACCTCTGCATCTCCATCCTTGGTGGCGAATGTGACGGTCAAGTACTTCACATCCGGGCGAATATGCAGGTTCCCCATTGTCAGTCTTCCAAGGATGGCGTTGTATGGGGACGGGACGTCCATGACGTTGAATCTTGCCATTGTGGAGGTGTACAATTCAGCTGCTCCGCTTACCGAAGTCCCTTTCATCGTCAACGGGAGATCGATCTATCCGAGGTCTGGGAGTTCGGATGAATCAATCCCGAAAGTGGGCGAGGTGACAGGCTTTAGTTCGCTGCTGGAGATGCCCAAGCTCGGCAGCAGGTGCGAGAATAGGACGTCAGCTTTTAAGCCATCATCAAGCAACACTCTTTTGGCGCCTCAGTTCCCTATCTTTGTCGTGATCAGCAGCGGATTGTTGTGGGGGGAAAGCGTCGGTGGAGCTATCTTTGCGAGCCAGTTTCTTTGATGGACTTTTGATAGTCCATGACTGCAATTTCTCTGGCTTTCCGCTTTCTTACCGAGGATGGGAGCCCCGTGGTGATGGTTTGGATCACCCCTGCTGGAGGTGGGGGGCGCCTTTTTGGACTTCGGTTTCTCCGCCTGTCGGAGTCATAGTCCTCATCTTCAGCCCTTTCTTCCTCCATTTTTCCGTCTTTCGGGGGTTGCATCCTCAGGTATTTCCGAAGTTGGCCCTGTTTTATCAGCGACTCTATGTACTTCTCCAGCTGGAAGCAATCTTCGGCGTCATGGCCGTGGTCGCGATGAAACTGGCAAAACTTCTTGGCATTCTTTTTGTTATCTGCGGCCATGGCCCTTGGCCGCCGAGTTAGCTTCCCCTGCCTTTCCAGCGCCATGAGAATGTTGGTCCGTGTAGTGCTCAATGGTGTGAAACTTTGGGGTTTCCTTCCTCGCATCCTCCGAGGTCCTCCTGCCTGTTCGGTAGGATGCCGAGCTTGTTGACTGGACCCTTCGGCGTAGTGATGATCAGATTTCGGCCGGGCCATCCTCAGTTCCTCGGCTGTCATGTGTTGCTCTGCCCTAAGGTAAAATTCTCCGAGGGTCTCCGGGCGGTCCTTTGAGAACTCATAGGACAGCTGTGAGTCTCGCCGAAGGCCCCGTGTTATAGCAAGAATGCGGATTTCGGGTCGGAAGTCTGGGACGCTCAGAGTTTCTCTGTTGAATCTTTCGACATAGTCTCGGATGGTTTCTCCGTTCCTCTGCTCTATGTCGAATATCTGTACAGGCATCTTCGCAGTAGGTCTGTTCCCAATGAACTGCTGGGTGAAGGCTGTGGACAACTCCCGGAACTCAGTAATGGTCCCTGGAGGCAAGGAATTGTACCACGCCGTGGCTGGCCCTGTGAGGGTGACTTCGAAGCACTTGCACATGGTAGCGTCATCAGCACCGTGTATTATCATGCTCCGTCTGTACTTCGTCAGGTGGGCCTGCGGATCAGTACGGCCATCATAAATTTCCAACCGAGGTACTCTGAACTCGCCTGGCATGGCTGCCTCAACGACGGCCTGAGTGAAAGGGGGGTCATCTTCGCAGGATGTTCCCGAGGGTCTGGCCCAAACGGATCTTTTGGCCACTTGTTTTTCCACTCTGTCCAGCCGTGCTAATATCTTCTCCATGAGCACTGTGGCGCTAGGGCCTTTTTCAGGGAATGGGGATCGTCGGCGCTTCTTCGAGGGGCGAGTTCAGCGCTGAGGGGACAAGGACCTCGCCTCAGTTGACGAACTGCTTCGCTGTGAGACTCTCGGCTGCTTGGACCTTGTTTGTCCCACGGAACATTTCCCGAGGGCCATAATTTCTGCGGATGATTCTTCGCGAGGGTCTCCATTCCCCGAACTGCGATGTGTGGGCTTGGGGCTCCTCTCCCGAGGGCGTGTTACTGAGGGGGGTCTCTGGGCCTGTGCTTGCTGTGGCCACCTTCGGCCGATCTGCTGTGTCATTTCAGACACGGCCGAACACTGAAAGTCCTTCAAGAAACTCATAGTGACTACCAGAGGGCGGTCTTCCTCGGGCGCAGAAGTCCCTGGGAGTGTTTGCTCAGCAACCGGTTGTATCTCAGGCGCGGACGGGGACCTCGGGAGTCCCTTGTCCTTAGAACGCCGAGTCTCAACGACGGCGATCTCAGAGCGGGTTCCCACAGACGGCGCCAAATGATGGCCAGGGGCCTCATCGTTTATAGTCATAGTGACTGGTGGAGGGACTTCTGGGAGGAAGAACGCCTGGTGGACTGGACAGCCCAAAGGAGAGTGCCTGAAAGCTCAGAAACAAAATGGTTAGGAGGCCCCCGGAGGTCCTTTTAGGTGGGCGAGCAAGGACCTCTCCCCGGGGTGACACCGTTTCTTCGGGGTGTTCTCACTCTTCCGAAGTTGGTTCATTCGTCCTCTGATGGGGAGGCGATACAGTAACTTTTCGAGGTTGGTGCGATGGGCCTTCCGAGGTCGGCTATGTCAGGTGTTTGGCCCCTTCTCCGAAGTTAGTGGCCAAGACCATGGCACTTCGGCCATCAGAACAAATAATGGAGGTCATGTAAACCACCATTGCCAAGAGTCAAGCATAAACACCAAAAGGTGTTAAGAATGTGAGGAAACTTGGAAATAAAAGGAAGGAAAGAAGGCAAGACAAGAAACCTATGCATGATGGCTAGGCCAACAAGAATGGGGAGGATCTTGAAGAAGATATGGATGTAAAGAGGAGACATCCTAGGGCAAGAAGGATGAGGTTTGAGGTGAGGTAAGAAAAAAGGCTAGAGAAGATAAAAGTGAGCTTGTATTTGGAAGAAATGAAATAGGCGTTTATGCTAGAAGACATGATCAGCTTGCTGAGGTTATTAGGAAGGCAAGGCTAGTAAGGGTCAGATGAGGAAATAATCATGAGAGAGGCAGACGGCCAAAAGGACATGGTTTAAAAAAGAGCTAATTAGAAGGGTTCCTAGCTCTTTAGCCCTTAGTGTTTAGTGCTTGTGGTGATCCAAAAGAAGTTGAGTTCTGGATCTGTAAATTGGAGAAAATATTTGAAATGCTAAAGGTTAACTATACCCAAAAAGTGCTATTGGCCACCTTCGGACTTGAAGGGAGTGCAAAATTTTGGTGGATGACTGTCCAAAGGAAATACTAGAGTAGGTATGAGAGGAGATCCATAGTTAAGAGAAAAGCTATAAGATGGGCTAAGAACCTTCAGGTGTTTCAGCAGCAGTATGTTAATAAGGAACTGAAGATTAAAAACAAGTTAAGTGTTGATCAACTTGGGCAAAGGGACCTTAGTATAATGGTGCATGAGTAGGAATTTCAACAACCCTATAATGCATCCACCCCAATATGATGGCCAGGAGGAATTATAGACTAAGGGGCTCTTGATAGAGTTAAGGCCTAAGCTAAGGCAGATATTAAGGGTAGTAGGTACTAGACATTATTATGAAGTGGTGCAAAAGCCCATAGCCTTGGAACAAGATTTTAAGGATTATGGAAAAAGTGGTCTAGGAAGTGGCAATGGTGCATAGAAGGGGCTCAAGAAAATATCCAAGGAAGAGCAAGCCCTTCCATAGCCAAGAAGGGAAAATAAAGGAGAAAGAACACCCTAGTAGTATAGGCCACAGGGCCAATCTTATGGCAAGGTCCATGGGCACAAAGCTTGCTATAAAGCACACTGAAATAAGCCTAAAGTGCAGATTAAAAGAGTTACCCACGCTGGAGTAGTCTATTTATGGTGCCAAAACTGTGCATTTAAACTCCCAGGATTGGTGTATCCTGTAGGCCATCAGAAAAACACCCCTAGTGTACATACTCAAGTGACCCTCTTGTGCACTATGTAAATACATGCATATTGGTCTAACCATAACACACATATTCACATTTATGCACACTATGGCAGCTAAGAAGGAAAACACTAGCACAAGTCTTAGTTTTGGCTTCCACACATTAAGCATTCTTACTAGGTTCAAAAATTTCAGCCACTGCACCCAAACTTCCTCTAATAAACTGTATCATTGTAGCCATTTAAACTCATGTTTTATTTACTTCATTATCAATTAGAGACTTAAATCAAACCAATGAATTTTTTTTTACATCAATAGCCCACCTATGGACCAAGTTATGGATTTTTTAAGTTGGTTACAAAATTCTGACCAAATGAACAGTAACTTAGCCAATTTTTACAACATCATTACTTTGGCTACAAAGATCCAAATGCATAAATTCAAAATCCCAGTTAAACCTCTAGATTTCAGGTAGGTGTAGCCAAAATTTCATATCATGATTAACTCTACACAGGGAGATATTAAACTTTATGTAAAGGGTTGAAATTCTAGCAACTTTTGGACCATTTTGCCCATACAATTTTTCCAAACCATGCAAACACTTCATTCAAAAGGAAACGGCCTCCAAGGCTACCCCAAATATGTCCAATACAAATAGGAAATATATGCTCTTGCATTTAACAATAGTATGTGGCCAAAACAGAATTTACAAGTAAGCAGCCTATCATTCACACTTAGACAGCTTTGCACCACATCACATACATAGCCAAAACATTACTCAAATGTTCACATATTTGTCTCATTTTACATACACTATATGTACATGAATACATGAACTACATAATGGTCTTAAATCATCAAAATATGCACCCTAAGTTACAGGAGTTCCTGAGACACAATGGACTCCAGATACAGGATGCTGGATAGCTGCTGCACAACACAATAAGTACCATCACTAAAAATACCAATTGTACTTCTAAAATCACCAAAATTTCCAGATCCTAACTAGACATATGGAAGTTTAAGTACCTGAAATTTCAGGCCAAAAATAAAATGAAAAAGGTTAGTTTGAATGTGGTCTTTCTACTGGACCTAAAATGGCAGAGTTGAGGGGAGTAAATTTCATTGAGAAACTTAGTAAATGTAGCACTTGGATTCAATAGGCAATGTAACCATAATTAAAAATTGCATCCAAAGACACTAAAACACAAAAACCAGAATGCATATATGCAAGATATAGCAACCAAATGCAGTAGCCATTCACAACTAACAAACACATGAAATGCAGCAACAACATATACCATAGATTAGTCCATAAAACACATAATAAACATAACCAAATCACTATGGCAGCCCTCCTCAAGCTAATTCTTGGTCTTAAGAGGATTTTAGCACTAGTTAGTACTAACTTTGGGCTCTAAAAACCTCAAATTCGCTGCCATCACTGTGCACTTCACACTAGGTCACAAAACCTTCAATAAGTGCACTCCCCTCACTAAGCTTGGTTCATCAAGCTCATGGCACTCTTCCAAGCTTAGCCCTAGCTCCATGGTTGCTTAAAAATACAGAAAACAATCAATGAGAGCAAGAGATCCCTTACCTTGATGGGTATGCTGAAATTGGAACTTGATCCTAGGTGCACTCATACAATAGCACCGAATAGCTTCCAATTGTGCTTCCTTGACTTCAATTGCAAGTGGTTTTGAGTTTGAAGGTATGGTGCTTATAAACGAATTGTGGAGGAGAGGGCTGGCTTTCTTTTTGCTGGAGGAGGCCGAAATTTGGGAGATAAGGACAAGGATGGACACTTATATGGTCTTAAGACCACTAAACACACTTAACAAGCTTAACCAAGCTTTATGTCATTTTCCTTGCTACAAGACCATGGTTTCTTTACCTTAATCTCTTGGCCCACATTTGACTTCCTTATTCCATGCCATAGTAGCCCCTCTTTATGTGGGATAACCCCACAAAACTTTCATTTGACTTAAGTCATAAGCATGGACAACCAAAGGCACACAATAGGACACTTAAGTCTTTAAAGCCTTTTTGTGTTTTCCTTTGTCTATACTTGTCTTCTATAAGAAATTTGGTCCTCTAATAGCACTTTTATACCATTTATATCCTTCTCATTACTCTCCAAATCTCTTTCTTGAGAGTTTTGCAATTAAGTACCCAAATTTTCAAAACCTTACAAAAAAGTCCATAGGTTGCTTAACAAACAAGCAATCCTTAAGGCTTTTCTTGGGGGCCAAGTTAACACCTTAGAACACTTTTAAGAAGGTGTTCATTATACCTTTTACCCCTCACACTTCAAATACTATGAAGAGAATTACACAATATAATGGTTTTTTCTTACCGTTATACCACACTTGTAATTCTCCCATTTTTGTGAGGTAGTAACAACAAGAGCACTGGGCAAGTGACTTCCCAGTTAAGAGAGAAAAGAGAAGAATACTGGCAAGGTTTAGGTTTTAATGGCCTAGGATGCAACCACCGAGAGGGAGAATGCCTCCTAATAGCCGAAGGGCTATCGCCCATAAGACCCTAGGATATTCAGGCCCCACGCTGCCCTTGGGAGGTGATACCATTAGTCTTGGTAGGATACTAAAACCCATCCTTAGGAGATTGGGGGACTAAACTCAGAAGATGACTAAGAACCAACCTCGAATAAGAGGCATAGTTGACCTCAGTTCTGGTAAATCATCATCTTCGGATGCTAACTTGGCCGACCATTGAAATGGAAGATTACTACCCTCGGTATAAGGAGAAATTATGAACACGGTCTAGGCCTCTGATAGTCCATCTCTAACCACCCTTAAGCAAATCCAACCTCTGAAGGGGTCCTCATACCATTGAAGGGCTATAGTAGAAAATGACACCCTAAGTCTCCTCTAAATACTCTGGGAGGCTCCCAAGTAATATACACAGGACACCCTTTTTTTCGCTCTCTACTCCTAGCAACTTTACTCCTGTAAACTAACTTGGCCATTAGAGACTCCTCCCCCAGAAAACACTCCAGGGAGATCCTAACCTAAATTCTTCAAATGTTGCAGATACCATTCAGGTGAAGTCTTTCTAGGGGTCCAGCATGTCCAACACCAACGATGTCCACGAGCACCATTTGGCACTGTCTGTGGGAAATCATCCCCAGGTCACCGTCGTGGAGACCCGTCTATGGGAAATCATCCCCAGGTCACCATTATGGAGACCCAGCACTCCAAAGACAAGGTTGAGAGGCAAGTCTCTCGAAAGCCTATCTGGTCAAGTTTGTTAGAGTCCTTTACCGGGGATGAATCCCAATTTGTCTGGGCAATAGTGGAAGCGTTAATGCCCAATGATTTTCAAGTGCCCTGCTTGGAAACCTATGATAGGTGAAATGACCCCCAAGCCCACCTAATGAAATATAGAAGAAGCCTGGTGTTGCACGGAGTAGATGGCGCCATCCTTGGGAGACAGACACAAGGAAACCTTCACCTCCGAATAGATGTAAAGTACTTAATAGTCATATTTGAGGCAAAGGAAGAAGATGTAGAGATACTCACATATCAAGCTGAAGTAAGGAAAATGTTTGTCAAGGTGTGGCACAATCTTACCAAAGTAAATATGCAGACTTCATGGGAAAATGGTACACTCACCGAAGATGGTGCAGAAGGAGAAAAAAGATGATGTTGAGAAAATAGAAACTGAGGAAACAGAATTAGTCCTTTGCCGAAGTACCCGAATTGGGAAAAAACTAGTTGAAGGTGAAAAGGAAAGACTTGTATCCATTCTATCAATGAATAAAGATCTATTTGCTTATTCCTTAAAGGACATGCCCGGAATAAATCCGGATATAGTCCAGCATTGTCTTAGAGTATGCCCCGAATCAAAGCCTATTCGGAAGAAAAAGCAAAGCTTCTCGGCACATAAGAACAACTTCATCAAAAAAGAAGTCCAATGGCTATTAGAGGCTAGTATAATAAGGGAAGTGAAATATATTGTCATCATAGCCATGAAGGAAGGGACCAATAAGCTTGGAATGTGCATCGACTTTTGGAATATTAGTGACGCTTGTCCTAAGGACTCATATCCTCTGCCTTCAATAGATCAGCTTGTAGATTCCACTGTTGAATATGGATTACTTAGCTTCATTAATGCCTTCAATGGATATCACCAAATTTGGATGAATCCCGAAGATGAAGAAAAAACCACATTCATCAACAAAGTTGGAACATATTGTTGCATCAGAATGCCCTAAACAACTTCAAAAATTTGGAATCCGTCTGAACCCTGAGAAGTGTGTGTTCGGGGCAACAGTAGGTAAATTCCTTGGCTTTATGGTATCCAAGAGGGGCATAAACAGCAATCTGGAGAAGGTGAAGACCTTACTTGAATTCTGAACTCCCTCAACTACCAAAGATATACATGTTAGTGTTGTGCCCAAAAGCCAATCATGAGATGATTGTATTTTTGCACAATTGAGTCATGATATTTTATTAAGGCATTAATCCAGCAATTATGTTTGTTGTTTTGTTCCTGTGTAACTTAACAAACATAATTGTAACCCTAGAATAATGATATTCTTAAAAGTCCCTGGTCTAGTATTATTGTGGAGCAGGTTGCAATAATACATAACGACTAGCATATGTGGAGACTAATATGAGATATGTAGTCTACATATGGGTACAAGTTGGAGAACTTGTGTACTGGACCGACCCACCATGAGAACACTACATGGATCATTATATGAGTGTCATAAGTGATTCCCATAGTGATCAGGGTATATGTAGTCCTTCGACCTAAGATCATCAAGGTTCCCTACATGTGAGTCACATACTTTGATACTTTCCTTTGTTGCTCGTAACTGAGTGAACTTGAAGGAGGTCATTGGGTATGTCACATATCATGCGGAGGGATTTGTATGATCAAGATGGGATTTGTCCCTCCTATGTAACGGGAGCGATATCTTCGGGCCCCTTGATAGAGTGAGACTTAGAAAATGCATGGCCATGCTCGGATGAGTTGATATGCGATATCAATGTCATCAGTTTAAGTTAGTCTACTCGGTAATCAAGAAACCAAAGATTGGGCTATACGAGAGTGACACATTCCATGTCTCGTGCTTAGTCTTGATATCTTGGACAAAGGGACAATGGCATATATCGGTGATGATCATAAAGGTATAGTCGAATCATCGACAATCTTGTCACTTGGGTAGCAATGATGTGTTGCTAGACACCGCTCATTGCTTATGATCATAAATGTGATTTATGATCATTGCCAACGTGATAAGAGCCTATTGGGTCACACACATAGAGCAATTTGGATCATTAGAGTGCATGGGCTAATTATTTGGGTTATGGTTTCACTTTAATTTCGTATTAATAATGGGCCCAAGAGTTGAGCCATTATTAAGCCCGAAATTAAATCCTAATTGGATTAGGGCTTTGAAACCCATTAGGCCTGGAAGTTGAGTCTCACTATAAATACAACTTTTAAGTGAGAAATTCGTAGGTCTCCTTGCCCTAGCCTCCAAAAAGGACAGCCGCACTCTTCTCTTGCAATTCCTTGGAGGACACAAGCTAGCACTGCGAGCGCAAGAGAAACGCATCTACCGGGACGTGGTGGAAGCGTGGTGATCCCGAGAGGCTCATGTGGATACCATAGAGAGCCTGAACACGCCAACTGTTCAGGTTTTGTGATTCGACTCTACAGTTGAGTGAGAGATCTCAATCGAAAATTAGGTATGAAAATTTTTGAACACCCGGTTTACCCCGTTTCACTTGGATCCTGGAGGGTTTCGGTTAAATTCCGCTGCACTGTTTGGCTCCCGAAACCCAACAATACAAAGGCTTACCAGAAGGATAATGACCTTGAGCAGATTTATCTCCAGATATGGAGATCGGTGCCAACCATTCTTCAAGGTGCTTACTAAAGTAGTCAAGAATGGAGTCAACTCCAGAACTGAGGTAAGCCCTTGGAACGAAGAATGTCAAAAGGCATGGGATGAACTCAAGAACTATCTATCCCGCCTAATAACACTCTGCCAACTGAAGGAAGAAGAACCCCTCATCCTTTACCTCGCAGTCAACAAGAAAACTGTAAGTTCAGTTCTCATGATGGAAGAAGGAGGAAAATAGTAGCCAGTATACTATGTCAGGAAATCTTTGAATGGTGCCGAAGTTAGGTACCCTTGCTACAAAAGGCCATCTGCCCCCTTAGTCATAGCAAGCAAGAAACTCCGACCCTATTTTCAGGGGCATTCCATTATGATTCAAAGCAACCTACCTCTTAGGGATGTTATGAAGAAGGTGGATCACTTAGGCCACTTATCAAAATGGTATATCGAGCTCAACAAGTATGATGTTACGAATGAGGCGAGGAAGGCAATAAAAGGCCAGGCTTTAGCAGATTTCATTGCCAAGCTACTCGAAGCCAAGGGAACTCTGGATGACCTCAAAGATGGGAAACTTGAGTGGATGTTGTTCATGCATGGTGCTTCAGGGTTAGGACACGAGGGTGCCGAAGTAATACTTTGCGGCCTCGAAGGCCTAGAAGCATCGAAGGCCATCAAGCTTGACTTCCAGGTCACTAACAACATTGTGAAATATAAGCCCTCATAGCAGGCTTACGATTGGCAAAAAGAGTAGGTGTGAAAAAACCAAAGGCCCACAGTGATTTGCAGCTTGTGGTTCAGCAGATGGCAGAGGACTACGGTGCAAAAGACCCAAACTAGGTAAAATACCATAACCTCGTCAAAGAGCTCAACTAAGAATTTGATAAGGTGCTAATAGAAAAAGTATCTCAGAATAAGAACATGGAAGTAGACACTTTAGCCAAGTCAAAACAGTGCACCAAAGTACTTCATCATCCAAGTGTAGCCGTAATGGTGGTTGTTACCTCAGAAAGATGATGGAAGGATCCTATAAAGGATTATCTGACTAATTCCTCACTCCCTGAAGATCCTCGAGAAGCTATGAAGGTGCGAAAGTGCTCAGGGAGATATTTTATGATTGGGGAATAATTGTACCAACAGGGGTACTCGAATCCCCTCCAAAGGTGCATCGATGAGAATGATATCAAAGATGTCCTAAAAAAAGTTCATGAGGGAATATGTGGTTCCCACATTGGGACTGACGCCCTAGCTTGAGTATTGCTTCAGCAAGGATATTTTTAGCCCACCCTAAGGAAGGATGCGCGGTAGTTGGTCAAACGATGCAATAGCTGCCAACAGCACGCGTTCATCTAAAGAGCACCTTCAAAAACAATATCCTCAAATAATTATCCTTGCCCCTTCGTAGTATGAGGAATTGACCTCATTAGTCCTCTCCCAGTGGCTCCAGGGGGAGTCAAGTTCTGCATCGTAGCAGTAGATAACTTCACAAAATGAATTGAGGCAGAACCCTTGGCAACAATATCAGCAAAAGACATTTGGAAATTTGTCTAGAAAAATATTATATGCAAATTCAGTTTTTCAAGGGTGATAGTGGTAGATAATGGCTCCCAGTTCATTGACAAGGGTTCCAGAAATTTGTTACCAGCCTCAGGGTGAAATTGTACTTCACCTCGGTAGCCCATCCACAAAGTAATGGGCAAGTTGAAGTATCCAACAGAAGGTTGAAAGAGGGCCTAAAGAAGAGGTTGAAAAAGGCTAAGGGAAAATGGCCTGGAGAACTCCTAAGTGTTCTGTGGAGTTATCGAACAACCCCTAGAAGAGCTACCGGCAAAACTCCATTTTCACTCATATTTGGTGTGGAGGCTCTTATCCTTGTTGAAGTTGTACAGCCTTCCATCAGAGTGTAGGTGTTCGACGAAGAAAGGAACAACCTCGGTTTAAGAATCAAACTCGACATGATTGAGGAACAAAGAGAGATGGCCAAATTCAAAAGAAAAGCTTTCCAACAAAGGGTTGCCGTCGCAACGAACTTGCATGTCAAACCTTAAGGGATCAAAAAGGGAGACCACATTCTCCGAAAGGCTGAATTGGAGGGCCGAAGGCCATCTCATGGTGTACTTCAGGCAAATTGGGAAGGTCCTTATCTGGTCCTAGAAAACATTTGGCCAGGAGTCTACAAGCTCAGAAATGCTGAATGAGAAGAGTTAAAAAACTCCTACCATTCAGATTCTTTGAAAAAATTCTATACTTAGAATTTCTGAACTTAGAAATTTTCAAGGAATTATGACAATTACGATGTTCGGTGAAAAAATTTCAAAAGTGATTAGCCGAAGTTGATGAATTCCTAAATTTTGTTAAATTTCTATGAATGCCCGTGTTCACCGAAGGCATTTGCCAAATACGGTGTATCCAAAATAAAGGAAAAAATAAAGATGGTTGAAGATAACATGAAGCACTACGTTTCGTGTGGACTTAGCCAAAAAATCTTAAAACAGATTTTCCCTTTTAAAATAGGGCAAATACAAAAAAAATAAATGGATAGAAAGGAGAGAGCCTATGGTATGTCTTGGCCATCTACAGGCTCTTTGGCGTCCTCATCCTTGACATCTTCCTCATCATCATGATCGGCATCTTTATTCATTGGAAGGAGCTTCGGAAGATTGAGGAACTCCCTCTTTGACCATTTTAAAGTAGGCTCTTCAGGAATGTCGAGGGCTTAGAGGAAGGAAATGTCGAGGTTCAGGAAATGAGCAAGAATCTGATGGCAAGCAAGGCAAAAACCATCTTGGAATGAAGCCTTGGTCGCTTCGTCCACATTCCCCTTCTTCGCCTTCCAATCTTCCACTTTTTTTCAAAGAACCTCCACCTCTTTATCCTCCTCATTCTTCTTCTTTTTCTTCCATTTCTTCAACTGATCAACCTCGGTGAATAGATCAGCATTAATGGCCAAGGCTTTGGTTAGATCGGTGAAGGTGTCATCTTTTTTCTTTCGAAGGGCCTCAGGCAAGGAACTCTGCTCCGCTAGCTTCACGCCGACATCAGAAATATTTGAAGAGCACTCTTCGAGCAACTTTTTCTAACTTTCAAGCACCTCCTGGAGAAGCCTGGCCAACTCTTCCTTGGAAATCTTGTTGAGTTCACTATATTGAGACAGGAGCTTGCAAACATTTCCTTGGCCTTGGCCAGGTTCTCCTCTAATTGGATTCAGACCAAGAACTGTTTGGACACCCAAGCCCGAAGATAGTTATAAGCCAACAATTGTAGAATAAAAAGAGATTAGAAGAAATGCAAATACTCAAATGCCCAAAATTTGTCTAAGTGTTAGAGATAAGGTGAATACTAGAGTAGCGTGCTTGGAAATCTGAGTAGCCAAGATCTCCTCATTCGGACAAGAGTCCGTCAAAGACTGGAAAGTCGTGTTGGTGATGACCCCAGCACCATCTGGGGGAACATCTTCTGGCAGTCATCTCTTCGGTGAAAGTCCAAAAGGGCTTCATCGAAACCTTATTATTGGGGATCTTCACATCCCGAACAACCCACTTCTGAGAATGCTCAATCATCCAGTCGAGCGAAGGTAGCTCCTTTGTAAAATCATGCCGAAGTTCCCTTACCACATTGTCTCTCAACCATTCATCTAGAAAATCTAAAATTCCAAAAAATCCAATGTTCATAGATGAAAGGTCAGGAGACAAACCTGGTGGGACTTTTGTGTCTCCCTCATCAGAAGTCCCCAAGGTCTCAATGGCAGCATCCGAGCTAAGCAGGATAGAGAGGATGGTTGTCTCCGTGGCCTAAGCCAGAGTTTCGGAAGAAGGATTGGCCACCATGATCGCATCTTCGGCAGAAGGAGGCAGGGAGCCCTCCTTTATTTTCTTTAACTATGGCAATCCCAAAGACTGGCCAGCCTGCCCTTTCTTCCTCTTAAGGGCACTCTTCTCCTGCTCGCTTTTCTTGGCTTGGCAGAGGAACAAGCTCTTGTAGAAGGCCTAAGATTTGTCACCCATTTCTACAATTAAAGGAACATTAGTGTAAGTATAAAAAATTCAAACAAGCACAAGTTGAAAAGTAGCGTAGTCTCTACAAGGGTAGTGTAAGAAAGTTTGCCTCAAAGGAGCATAACTAGCCAAGAATTCTTTCCCTCCACCGCCGGTTTAAGCATATTATCATTAGTCAGATGCTCTTTAATGACTCCCAGCTAACGAACAACCTCTTTGTTCATGAAGCTCCATCTAATAGGGAATGGGTAGAGTGGGTGTGAAGATGCCAGAGTGTCCCAATTGGCGACCTCCCGAATGCAATTGTCAAACTCCTCGAACTGAGATTCCAACTCAAGGGTTAACAACTTCCTTGGGTTGACCACATCGGTCTCCAAGGTCCCCAAGACCTACAACATCGAGAGATCCTTCCATTTCTCATCTATCTACATAAAAAAGACTTCTTTTGCCACCCTTGCCAATTATCTTTAGTGGCAAAGGTGAAAGTAAATTTTTTACTTTCGGAAAATCGAGTAAGTAAAAAGTAAAATCCCCCATTTGGGACGGGGTGAAGTTTGTAATATTGAAGAAAAAATATGAAATGGGGGAAAACTTTGAAAACCCTACACATGAAGAGAAGAGTTAAAATAAGAGTAGGAGTTCGGTAGCATCTAGTTGATGTCAATGCCATGAAATTGGTAGAAGTCAGAGATCATTTTCAAGGGCGAATACAGAAGACCCATTCTTAGTTGCACCCTAAAGACAGTAATTTCCTTAGGCGAAGGAAGGTAACTCGGTTCACTAGGGGTAGGAAGCCTAATCTTTGGATAGGAAGGAAGGTAGAACTTTGTAGCCCACTTCTTCATTTTTTTTTGAGGTGGCATAGCTCAAGCGTGAGTTGAGTGGGCTCCAACTTTTAGGAATAGGACGAACTTCGGTGCTCTCCGGACCCTAAGACTCTAACTTCAGGCATAACTAAGGGAAGAATAGAAAAATAAAATTGATTTTGGAAGGAATACCCACTTATTCAGTGCTATAACCACCATTGAGGGTTTCCAGAAATCGCTCTGCTGCTACAACCACTGTAGAAAAGAAGAATAGATGAAATAAAAGAGCTTCAGAAGAAAAGAACAAAACACAAACGAGAAGAAGTGAAGAACTTCTAAGGAGAAACAGGGCTTATATAGCCCGAATGGGGTAAGCGAAAGGACACCATAATGACCCTTTTTAGGTGAATGGATGCAACCGATCTAACGAACAAGAAAGCTAACCAAAAAATTGGAGACATGTGTCATCTGACACAAAAAATAAGGGCATGCCTAAGGATCTATGTTATGTGCAAATTAAGCAAAATGACCTACTGCCTCTTTGATGGTGGGAAAATGTTACTTTTGCACTAGAAGTTGTAACCTCATCGGGAAAGAACCTTGGTTTGAAGTAACAGCGCCTTCACCAAGGACGCAACCTTACAAATCATAAAGTCCTAGCTTAAAGAATTTCCCTTGAACATATGAGCCCTTGGCTAAGAAGCGAACTGGCGATGCCAAAAGGGTAACTTCCATGGGATAGAAGAAACCCTTGATGAAGCCACACTCACAATCTGAAGGTACAACTTTGGCTAAGCATAGCCTTGTCATACAAAGGCATTACTTCGCAACAATAAAAATCATTTGAGCCAAGCAAAAATGTACTAGAACCAAATGTGCAACTTTGCATCTGTGGGGGAGGGCATGTGATAGCGGAAAAGCTATCGCCCATGAGACCCTCAGATATTCAAGCCCCACATGCCCTTGGGAGGTGATACCATCAGTCTCGATAGGATACTAAAACCTGTCCTCAAGAAATCGAGGGAAAAACCTCGGAAGATGACTAACCACCAACCTCAGATAAGAGGCATAGCTGACCTTGGTTCTGGTAAATCATCATCTTCAGATGCTAACTTAGCCAACCTCAGAAATGGAATATTACTACCCTCGATATAAGGAGAAATTCCAAACATAGTCTGGGCCTCTGATAGGCTATCTCTAACCACCCTCTGGGAAATCAAACCTTTGAAAGGGTCCTCGTACCACCAAATGGCTACGACAGAACATGACAAATACAGTTGAGGAATCTCAGACAGGAACCTCACACATGCACCTGCTCGGACATGCCCTAACCTTCTGAGCATAACTACCTAGGAACAGCTGGAGGAACCTTTCCCTAGGTATGAACTGAATCTGACTAACCATGTGTCGTAATCTACTTAACTCGAGTTTAGCGACCTCTTCCTCCAAGTCTCCTATAAATACTCAGGCAGGCAACCAGGTAATATACACGGGACACCACTTTTCTACCCTCTACTCGTCGCAACTTCTCTCCCGTAAACTGACTTGGGCGTCGAAGACTCCTCCCCCGGAAAACACTTCATGGAGCTCTTAACCTACATTCTTCAAGTGCTGCTGATACCACTTAGGTGAAGTCTTACCAGAGGTCTAGCATGTCCTGCATCGATGATGTCCACAAGCATCACCACCCATGAAGGGAAGAGCTATGGGTGGACCAAGCCAACCCTAAGCACAAAGGGGAGCCCTGCCACCTCTAGGAAGGTTTTTCCAGATTGGAGCACTTAGGAGAGCCCTTGAAGCAGAATATAAAGAAATGGAGGTAGGCCATAAAAGGCAGAATAATAAGGCACTGAAATGTAACCTTTACCTTAATGAAAGATTAGTTTCTGTTCTATATGCTAATGGTGCCCCTATATCAATTATTTCTTCTAATCATGTGAAACAAAAAAGAATCTAGAAGTGAGTACCTTGTTTAAAATGCACCTAGTGACAACTGTTGGTCATGAAATTATGTTTACTTATTACATAGTTAGAAATTGTGTGATTAGGTTGGGTAAGTTGGAACTAAAAGCAAACTTAATTATTGTGATAGCCGAAGGGCTCTCGCCTCTTCCAGTATATACTTCCCCGAAGGTTTGTTCGAGGAGCCTGACATAGCTCGGAAAGAAGCATTGCCATCGACCTCGGCAGAAGCGAAGTCGAGGACGACGAAGTAAGTACTTCGGCTAAAACGCTAGGTTATCTTAATGTGTTGCTGACTCCCTCGGGGAACCGAACATATCGCCTTTGGGAGAAAAGAACCAGCTACTGAAAGTAGGAGAGATTCTCCCCGAAGGCGGAACTCCCGAGCTAGAGAACTCCCCGAGCCACTAGCATGATTCCCGAAGAAGGGCGTCCGTACCAAAGGGCGACCTCGCCCAAAGGACCTCGGGAGTACGGCATGAGCATTTAATGAGCATTTAAGGAGCCTCTGACAGATCGCCCACACGCTGCCTGAAACGGCGGCCTGACATGCTGACATCATCCAAGTCCCGTCTCAGCCACAAAACCAGGAGCCTACAAACGGCTACCTGTTCCCTACGCCCAAAAAGCACAGAAAGAATCCGACCGAACACGTGTCAGGATCCGAACAGGCCAGGTACTTCTATAAATACTGGGAAACAGGAATTGGCAAGAGAGATACCTCCATCGGCACTCTCGCACGGCAGAAAACATATACAGGCCAGATCCTATATCCATTTAGGGTCCCTACTTTACTCACTATCAGGACACTAACTTGGGCGTCGGAGGCTCCTCCCCGGAAAAACATCCTGGGGACCTCCTAACGCTTTTTTCTGAGCCTTTCAGGTACTTTCCCACCTGGGGAATCTCTCCGTCAGACGTTCTCCCTCCTCGGAAGCTCCCTCAGAACTCACCATGTCATTAGACAAAGATGCTTCAGGGCTGTTGGGTTTCAGGAGCCAAACAACACAGTGGAATTTAACCGAAACCCTCCAGGATCCAAGTGAAACGGGGTAAACCGGGTATTCGAAAATTTTCATACCTAATTTTTGGTTGAGATGTCTCACTCAACTGTAGAGTCGAATCACAAAACCTGAACAGTTGACGTGTTCAAGCTCTCTATGGTATCCACACGAGCCTCTCGGGATCACCACGCTTCCACCACGTTCCGGCAGATGCGTTTCTCTTGCGCTCGCAGTGCTAGCTTGCGTCCTCCAAGGAATTGCAAGAGAAGATTGCGACTGTCCTTTTGGGAGGCTAGGGCAAGGAGACCTGCGAATTTCTCACTTAAAAGTTGTATTTATAGTGAGACTCAACTTCCAGGCCTAATAGGTTTCAAAGCCCTAATCCAATTAGGATTTAATTTCGGGCTTAATAATGGCTCAACTCTTGGGCCCATTATTAATACGAAATTAAAGTGAAACCATAACCCAAATAATTAGCCCATGCACTCTAATGATCCAAATTGCTCTATGTGTGCGACCCAATAGGCTCTTATCACGTTGGCAATGATCATAAATCACATTTATGATCATAAGGAATGAGCGGTGTCTAGCAACACATCATTGCTACCCAAGTGACAAGATTGTCGATGATTCGACTATACTTTTATGATCATCACCGAAATATGCCATTGTCCCTTTGTCCAAGATATCAAGACTAAGCACGAGACATGGAATGTGTCACTCTCGTATAGCCCAATCTTTGGTTTCTTGATTACCGAGTAGACTAACTTAAACTGATGACATTGATATCGCATATCAACTCATCCGAGCATGGCCATGCTTTTTCTAAGTCTCACTCTATCAAGGGGCCCGAAGATATTGCTCCCGTTACATAGGAGGGACAAATCCCATCTTGATCATACAAATCCCTCCACATGATATGTGACATACCCAATGACCTCCTTCAAGTTCACTCAGTTACGAGCAACAAAGGAAAGTATCAAAGTATGTGACTCACATGTAGGGAACCTTGATGATCTTAGGTCGAAGGACTACATATACCCTGATCACTATGGGAATCACTTATGACACTCATATAACGATCCATGTAGTGTTCTCATGGTTGGTCGGTCCAGTACACAAGTTCTCCAACTTGTACCCATATGTAGACTACATATCTCATATTAGTCTCCACATATGCTAGTCATTATGTATTATTGCAACCCGCTCCACAATAATACTAGACCAGGGACTTTTAAGAATATCATTATTCTAGGGTTACAATTATGTTTGTTAAGTTACGCAGGAACAAAACAACAAACATAATTGCTGGATTAATGCCTTAATAAAATATCATGACTCAATGTGCAAAAATACAATCATCTCATGATTGGCTTTTGGGCACAACACTAACAAGGGCATCATTTGGCGCCGTCTGTGGGAAACCACCCTCAGGTGGCTGTCGTTGAGACTAGGCGTTCTAAGGACAAGGCACCTCCGAAGTCCTCGTCTGCGCCCGAAGTCCAACCAACTGCCGAGCTACCCCTTCCAGGGACTAATCTGCCGGAGGAAGAACGTCCTCTGGTCGTAACCATGAGTTTTTTGCGCGACTTGCAACGATCCATTGTGGCCGAAATGACACAACAAATGGACCAAAGATGGCCGCAACCGGCCCAGGCCCAGAAGGCTTCCTCACCAGCACCTCCCCTGGGGAAAAGTCCTAGATCCTTCCGCCGGAGTTCGGAAACCGGAGATCCACGTAAGGAGTCTTCGACAGAGAACATGCCCTTCGGGGAACGGTCTAAGGAGCCAGTGGGACTTAAACGACTTAAGACCCCACGCCGAAGGAGCCTGTCGCTTGAGGCGAAATCACCGTCTCCTCGGCGGTGAAGTCCGTCCCCGAAAAGATGTCGACGATCTCCCTTCCCAGAAACCTACAAGCACCAAGAAGAAGAACCTAGTGCTGTGGTCCTCATGGAGAAAATGCTGGCGAGGTTGGAAAGGGTGGAAAAACAGGTAGCCCGCAAACCTGTCTGGGCCAGACTATCTGAAACTTTCTGTGGCGATGAGTCACCGTTCACCCGAACAATAGTCGAGGCAGCCATGCCCAGTGACTTCCGGGTACCTCGGCTAGAAACGTACGATGGCCGAACAGATCCACAGGCCCATCTGACGAAGTACAAACGGAGCATGGTGTTGCACGGGGCTGACGATGCCACCCTATGCAAATGTTTCGAGGTCACCCTTGCCGGCCCTGCTACAGCATGGTACAACTCTCTGGCCCCAGGAACCATCAGAGAGTTCCAGGAGCTGTCCACTGCCTTCACCCAGCAGTTTATTGGAAGTCGTCCTACGGCGAAGATGCCAGTACAGATGTTCGACATAGCACAGAGGAACGGGGAAACCATCCGTGACTATGTCGAAAGATTTAACGGAGAGGCCCTAAGTGTTCCAGACTTTCGGCCAGAAATACGCATCCTCGCCATGATACGGGGCCTTCGGAGGGACTCACAGCTGTTTTATGAGTTTTCCAAAGACCCCCCGGACACGCTCGGTGAATTTTTCCGAAGGGCCGAGCAGCATATGACAGCCGAAGAGCTAAGAATGGGGGGGCCGAAGAACGATCATTCCCGCCCCGAAGGATCAAGCCAGCAAGCCAAGTATCCGACAGAGCAAACAGGACGACCTCGGAGGTTCAGGGGAAGGAAGCCTCCTCCGAACTTTACACCCCTGAACACCACAAGGACCAACATCCTCATGACAATGGAGAAACAGGGGTCCCAGATTCAGCGACCAAAGGCGATGACCGCTGACAACAAAAAGAATATGAAGAAGTTCTGTCAGTTTCATCGCGACCACGGTCACGACACCGAAGACTGCTTCCAGTTGAAGAAGTATATCGAGTCGCTGATTAAGCAAGGCCAACTTCGGCGCTATCTGCGAATGCCTTCGCCGAAGGCAAGAAGAGAGGAGGAAGGAAAGGCTGATGAAGAGGAGTATGACTCTGACAGGAGGAGAAACCGAAGTCCAAAAAAGCGCCTCCCACCTTCGGCGGGGGTAATACAAACCATCACCACTGGACTGCCATCCTCGGGAAGAAAGAGGAAAGCTAGGGAAATAGCAACGATGGAGTACCAAAGCCCATCGAAAAAACTCACCCGAAGAGATGGTTCCTCCGTCATCTTCCCTCATGACGACCCATTGTTGGTCATGACGAGAATAGGAAATTGGGACGTCAAAAGGGTATTGCTTGACGATGGATCAAACGCCGACGTCCTATTCTCGCATCTGCTCCCAAGCTTGGGAATATCCAGCACCGACCTCAAGCCTGTTACTTCGCCAACCTTTGGAATAGGACCCTCAGAGCTGCCCGTCCTCGGCTGGATCGACCTTCCCCTGATGATGAGAGGGAGTTCGGTCAACGGAAAAGGAGAAATTTTTGCCTCCACAATGACAAGGTTCATCGTCATGGATGTCCCTTCGTCGTACAACGCCATCCTTGGAAGGCAAACACAAGGGAATTTGCACATTCGCCCAGATGTGAAGTACTTAACAGTCACCTTCGCCACCAAGGATGGAGACGCCGAAATATTCATCGACCAAGCCGAGGTCAGGAAGGTGTTTGTCAAAGCCCGAAAGGCCCCAGCAGCCAACTTCGCACAAACCACAGCAGGAGGGACTCTACCGACCGAAGAACCAAAAACGGGCGGGGCGGAAGAGTTCGCAAAAGTAGAAACGGAAGAAATAGAACTTGTCCCAGGCCAAAATACCCGAATAGGGAAAAACTTGGCCGAAGGTGACAAGAAAAACCTTGTATCCTTTCTACTGATGAATAAAGGTCTGTTCGCCTACTCGCCAAAGGATATGCCAGGGGTAAACCCTCGCATAATACAACATAGCCTTAAAGTAAGTCCGGAAGCAAAACCTGTCCGGCAAAAGAAACGAGGCATCTCGGTCCACAAAAGTAAATTCGTCAAAACCGAAGTACAGCGCTTGATGGACGCAAATGTAATTAGGGAGGTCAAGTACCCCGAATGGCTAAGCAATGTGGTCATTGCTACAAAAGAAGGGAGTAGTAAGCTCCGGATGTGCATCGACTTCAGAAACTTGAACGATGCCTGCCCAAAAGATTCCTACCCTCTCCCACCGATAGACCAGTTGGTCGACTCAACTGCCGAATATGGGCTCCTAAGCTTCCTCGACGCCTTCAGTGGGTATCATCAAATAAGGATGGATCCCGAGGATGAAGAGAAAACTGCCTTCATCACCGAAGGTGGAACATATTGTTACACTAGGATGCCCTTCGGGCTCAAAAATGCAGGAGCCACCTACCAAAGGCTGATGAGCAAAGTCTTTCATGACCAAATAGGGAGGAACATGGAAGTCTATGTTGATGACATGATAGTCAAAAGTAAGGTGCCTAACGACCACGTCACAGATCTAAAGGAAACCTTCCAACAACTCAGAATCTTCGGAATTCGCCTTAACCCCGAAAAATGCGTCTTCGGCGTGACCTCGGGAAAATTTCTGGGGTACATGGTATCAGAAAGGGGCATTGATGCTAACCCAGAAAAAATTAAGGCTCTGCTCGAATTCCGAACTCCCGTCACAGTGAAAGATGTGCAGAGACTCACTGGAAGGATAACCTCTCTTAGCAGGTTCATCTCCAGGTACGGAGATCGGTGTCGGGCATTCTTCAAAGTCCTTACTAAGGCAGCAAAAAGAGAAAATGACCTCGGGGACGATGGCCATCCTTGGAATGAGGATTGTCAAAAAGCCTGGGAAGAACTTAAAATCTATTTGTCTCGACTGCCTACTCTGCGACAACCTCGCGAAGGAGAGCCCCTCATCCTGTACCTCGCTGTTTCAGAAAAAGCAGTAAGCTCGGTCCTTGTGAAAGAGGAAGGGTCGAAGCAATGGCCAGTTTATTACGTAAGCAAATCCCTGCACGGCGCCGAGGTCAGGTATCCATTGCTCCAAAAAGCCATATATGCCTTGGTGCTGGCAGGAAGAAGATTGCGGCCATACTTCCAGGCTCACCCCATCATCGTCCGAAGTAGTCTGTCTCTACGGGATGTTATGAAAAAAGTTGATCATTCGGGAAGACTTTCCAAATGGTGCATAGAGCTGGGTGAACATGACATTACCTACGAGCCCAGAAAAGCCATTAAAGCTCAAGCATTGGCAGACTTCATCGCCGAAGTACCCATAACCGAAGACAGCCATCCAGATCTCGGTGAAGATGAGCCAGAATGGACGCTGCATGTGGATGGAGCCTCAGGTTCCGAACACCAAGGAGCCGGGGTAATTATCAGAGGACCCGAAGGTCTAGAGGTGATAAAGGCCATCAAGTTCAGCTTCAACGCCACCAACAATGTGGCTGAGTATGAAGCTCTCATAGCAGGGTTGCGCCTGGCCAGGAAAATTGGCATAAGAAACTTGAAGGCTCACAGTGACTCCCAGCTGGTAGTTCGACAAACAGCAGGAGACTACGGCGCAAAGGACCCAACCTTGGCAAAATACCACGAACTCGTGGCTAAGCTCATTCGAGAATTCGACAACGTTCGAATCGAAAATGTGCCTCGGCGACATAATGCCGAGGCAGATTGCTTGGCAAAGTAAAAAACGCATACCGAGGTACTAGACCGCCCGAGCATCGAAGTACTGAACATAGTGACTTCGGGAAAAGGCTGGAAGAATTCAATAAAAAGATACCTCGCAACCAATGCCCTCCCCGAAGACCCCAATGAAGCGGCAAAGGTGCGAAGACGCGCCGGAAGATTCTTCTTGATCGGAGAAGAGTTATATCGGCAGGGATACGCCAATCCGCTACAGAGGTGTGTTGACGAAGAGGACACTGAAATGATCCTCGAAGAAGTTCACGAAGGCGCTTGTGGTTCACACATTGGAACTGACGCCCTCGCCGCAGTGGTACTTCGCCAAGGATATTTTTGGCCTACCCTAAGAAAGGATGCCCGACAGTTCGTCCGAAAATGTGACAGCTGCCAAAGACACGCTAATATCCAGAGGGCACCCTCGGAAATGGTAACTTCGGCTGACTATCCCTGGCCCTTCGCAGTTTGGGGCATAGACCTCATCGGGCCGCTCCCGACAGCACCTGGGGGCGTAAAGTTTTGCGTAGTCGCAGTCGACTACTTCTCTAAATGGGTCGAGGCAGAACCATTAGCAACTATCTCAGCTAAAGAAGTGCAGAAGTTCGTATGGAAGAACATTGTATGCAGATTTGGCATACCGAGGATACTGGTAGCCGACAATGGATCCCAGTTTATAGACAAAGGGTTCCAGGACTTTGTCAACAACCTCGGAATAAAGATGCACTTCGCCCCAGTAGCCCATCCTCAAAGCAATGGCCAAGTAGAGGTATCTAATAGGACCATAAAAGATGGTCTGAAAAAGAGGCTAGGGGAAGCAAAAGGGAAATGGCCAGGCGAACTCCAGAGTGTATTGTGGAGCTACCGAACAACACCCCGAAGAGCCACAGGGGAAACCCCTTTTTCGCTTGTTTTCGGAACAGAGGCCATCATCCCAATAGAGATAGTACAACCTTCGGTGCGAGTACAAGTGTTTGATGAAAGAGGAAATGACTTCGGCCTAAGAACCAAGCTGGACCTCGTCAGCGAACACAGAGAAACAGCCGAGCTGAGAACAAAAGCCTTCCAGCAAATAGTAGCTTCGGCCATAAACGTACGCGCAAGGCCAAAGTGGATAAAGAAAGGAGACCTCGTCCTCCGAAAGGCTGAATTTGGCCCCCGAAGGCCATCCCACGGCGTACTTCGCACAAAATGGGAAGGTCCTTACCTGGTACTGGCCGAAGTACGAAAAGGGGTGTACAAACTCGGCGATGCCGAAGGCGTAGAACTAAAAAATACTTGGCATTCGGAAGCCTTGAAAAAGTTCTATGCTTAAAGCCCTTAGTGGAAAAAATTGTACAAGATACAAAAATTTCCAAGTACAAAAGTTTCTTAGAAAGAATTTTTTCTAAGTATAAAAGTTTTTTTTTCAGGCAGAAGGCAAGGTACTCCCAAGCCTAAACAAGTTTGGTGATCGTCTTGCGAAGTCTCTAAGAGCAAACGTGTTCGGGGCGACGAGAAATGAAAAAATTCACACAGAAAGACTTAGCCAAAATTCTATGAAAGAAAGTATCTTTATTTATAGAACTGCTTACAGAGAAGGAAAATTACAAGAAGAAAAAGAAGAAAAAGAAGGCAAAGGATCCTAGAACAAGCTAAGGAATCTCGGCGTCCCGGGAGTCATAAGCTCCTGCGTCCTTTTCCGCCACCTTCGGCGCCGAAATAGAAGAAGGCAAGTTCAGATGATCAATCTTAGACCAGGTCCACCGAGGTCTCTCGGGAATGTTCAGGGCCGCCAAGAAAGAGAGGTCCAGATCTGGAAACCTCTGAAGGACTTGGTGCCGAGCAAGACAGAACCCATCCTGGAAACCAACCTTGGTCATCTGGTCAGACTTATCCTTCTCGACCTCAAGTTTCTCGAGGTCCTTCTGCAAATCAGAGATCTCCTTCTTCAGTGCCTTCGTCTTCTTCTTCGGCTCCTTCTTCAAAGCATCAACCTCGGCTTGTAGCGCAGCCTTCTCAGCAAGCGCCTTTGCCAGGAGACCTTCAGCCTCTAACTTCTCTTTTTGATGCGCCTCATTTGCCGAGATCAGCTCCGCCACCTGGGAGCCGAGGTCAGAAATTTTCTGGGAGGAGTCCTTCACAAGTTCTTCTTTTTCTTTCTGGAACTCCTCCCGAAGGGTGGCAACTTCCTTCTCCGCAGCTTGGGCCAGCTGCAAATTTTTGACAGCTAATTCCAAGCACATGGCCTTAGTTTTTTCTAAGGCTTCTAAGGCCGAAGCTCGGAACGCCGTCTGCCTCACCACCCGAACTCTGAGAAAGCTGGCATACCCCAGTAGCTGCAAAAGGATAAAGGCGAGGTCGTTAAGACAAAGAGAAAACCAAACACTTAGAAAAAATTCAAGGAAGAAAGATAGGCGCGAAGTATACCTGGGCGGCGTGTTCGGAAAGCTTCGC
>SMDT01002089.1:0-57406 GCA_005392925.1 Aquilaria sinensis | reverse complement strand
CGCCCCCAAAAAGCCGAATTAGAACCTCATGTGGTACCTCGGCCAAACGGGAAAGGGCCCTGTTCGGTCCTAAAAATGAGGTCCAAAAGGGAGCATACAAGCTTGGCAACACCGAAGGGAGAAAAATTGAAAAAGTATAAGGCACTCGGGAGCTTTAAAGAAATTCTATACTTAGAATTTTTAGAAAAGAAATGGTGCAAGACAAAAATTTGTCTAAGTACAGAAAGTTTTCCCCTGTATGAGAATGTTCGGCGAACAAAGCTGAAGCATGGACTCCCGAAAGTCTCCTGTACCTTTTGAAGATAGTTGGGTTATATGCCCAAAAGAGGGCAAGTCTACCGAACACGGTTGGCAAAGGACTGGCTGAAATTTTCCTGAAAGGAACTTCGTTCACTACGAAAGTTCGCCCAAAAAATGGCCGAGGAAGCGAGCAAAGAAAGTACTGAAGTCCCTTGACTGAGAGTGGTCGGGAAAATTGGGAAACAAAAAAACTCACAAAGACTTAGCCAAAATTATGAAGATTGATCCATTGAAGAAGGCCTTGATACAAGGAGAAGATTACAAAAAGGAAAGTACAAAGAAGAAGAAGAAGGCAAAGGTCCTAGAATATCTAAGGGACCTCGATGTTATGCGAAGCTCCGGCTCCTGAGCTCTTCACCACAGCCTTCGGTGTAGGAGAAAGCGGCGGCAAGTTGAGGAACTCAACTTTTGGCCACTTCCATCGAGGCCCCCCGAGAATATCCAGGGCAGCCAGAAAAGAACGATCGAGGTTCGGATACTTCTTCAGAAATTGATAACGAGCAAGGCAGAAACCGCCCTAAAAAGCAACCTTGGACGTCTGGACGGCTGTACCTCTTTCAATGTCCAGCTCGTCTGCCTTATGTTGAAGATCTGAAACCTCTTGCTGAAGGTCAGAAATTTCCTTCTCCAGCTCCTCAGTTTTCTTCTTCTCCTCTGAACTCTCCTTCAGCAAGCCGACCTCGGCCTGGAGTTCGGCATTCTCAGCCATTGTCTTCGCCAAAAGGGCAGACTCCCATTATTTTTTCTTTCGAAGGGCCTCATTGGCCGAAGTAAGGCTAATTAACTTATTGCCAAGGTCGGACATCTTCTTGGAAAAATCCTTCAAGAGTTCCTCTTGGCCCTTCAAGAATTTCTCCCGAAGACTAGCAACCTTCTCCTTGCATATTTCGCTCAGCTTGGTGTTCGTCAACATCGAGTTGGCGCAGAAAACTTTGGCCTTCTCCAACTTACCTTCGGCCCAAGCTCAGACCGAAGACTGCTTTGCTGCCTAAGCTCGGAGGTATCCACTATACCCCAAAAGCTGCAAAAAAGAAGGACAGTCAGTGAAAATTTGCACAAGGAAAGCCAGAGCACTTAGGCAGAAAAGTGGAAGGAAAAGTGAGAAGCCCGAAGGGTTACCTGAGCAGCATGCTGGGAAACTTTTGCAGCAAGGGCATCCTCGGAGGCACACTCCTCAGCGACTGCCTTGAAGGATGCCTGAGTAAGCACGCCCCTCGCCATTTGGGGAGCCATTTCCCGGCAGTCCTCGGAGAACAAGTTCATGTCCTTCGTGAAAAACCAGAATGGCTCCCTTGGGACTTTGCCCTTCGGGACGTGGGAATCCCGAAGATCCCGCCTTCGGGAATGCTCAATCTTCCAAGGCAGGGGCGCCAAATCCTCTGCAAAAAGAAACATCTCATTAGCTAAATTTTCCTTGGTTATAAAAAATGTGAGATTGCAGGAGAAACTAGACAAACCTGCCACGACTTCGGCACAGTCGTCATCAGAGTCACCAACCTTCTCAACGTCGGCAGGAACATGTTTGCCCTTGGCTCTTCAGCATTTTTCTAATTCTTCAACAGGAAGATCCTCCGAAGAGCCCAACAAATCCGTCGACATGGGTGGACTCAGAGGCGCAGGAATGGCCACCTCGGCAAAAACCTCCCCGGCCGTTTCAGGCTTGGAAAAAGTTGCAACCTCGGTCGAGGTTGCAGTGACATCGCCCTCCTCCGAAACGTCCTTCGGGGAGGGAGGAGGGGTGTCCCTCTTGGTCTTCTTGGCAGAAGATGATCCACCACCAGAAGCCTTCTTTGTCTTCTTGGCAGAAGACGGCTCACCCCCAGAAGCCTTGTGCCTCTTCTTCGTTTGTTCTCCCTTCTCGGACTGACCAAGGAAGAGAGATCTATAGTAGGCGGCAGACTCGTCGCCCATCTCTGAAAAAGAGAGAAAAAATCAGTGTAAGTCCACAGGCACTTATGCTGAAAATTTTTTGAAAGATACTTACTTTCAGAAAAGGCTTCGAAAGTGAGCTCGCTCCGAAGGAGTCTCACCAGCCAAGAGTTCTTCCCCTCGGTAGTAGGAGCTGGCATGCCGAGATCCGTCTTATGCTCCGCAACCACCCCCAGCTCCCGAAGGACGTCCTCGGTCATGAGTTTCCACATGATCGAGAAATGGTAGAGAGAGCGTGGAGGGACCTCGACATCCCAGTTAGTGACAGCACAGATTCGTCTGTCAAAGTCCCCAAACCTAGCTGCCAACTCAGGAGTCAGCAACTTCCTGGGGTCCGTGACATCCGCCTCCAGCTTTCCCCGAGCCCACTTAGTTGGGACGTGCGACCAGGCTTCCGCCACCTTCAGGAAGAAGAACTTCCTTTGCCACCCTCGCCAACTATCCTTGGTAGCAAAGATGAACATAAATTTCTTGCTCCCAGATCCCCGAGGTAGCATGAAATAAAAGCCACCCTTCGGAATCGGATAGAGCTTATAGTACTGCATGAACAGGATGAAATGGGGTTCTACCCCGAAGATCCCACACATGTAGGGAAAGACGTTAAAGTAGCAGTATGAGTTCAGAGGAAGCTAATTCACGGCTATGCCATGAAATTGGCAAAAGTTGCAAATCATCTCTGCAGGAGAAAACCGAAGTCCAGCCTTCAGTTGGGCTCGGAAAATGGTAACCTCATCACCTCGATTCATAAAGCAAAACTGGCCAAGGCGAGGTAACCTTGTGATGGCATAAAAGGGAAGGAAAAATTTGGTCTTTCATTTTTCTAATTTTTCAGGAGTGGTGCAACAAGGGTGAGACATAAGAGGTTGCCAGCTCTCGAGAATAGGCATGGTAGACAGAAAAATGACTTCGGGAAACGAAAAGAAAAGCAAAGGAAACGAAAATGACTCTAGAAGTCAGAACCCACCAAAAGACTTGCCAAAGTCTGGGTTTGAGGACGCCAACGTGAAAGATCACCGGAAATCGCTCCGCCGCTAAGACTGCCACAAAAAAGGAAGGAAAAGCAAGAGCAAAGAAACAAAAATCAAGAGTATGATGGGGGGAAGGCTTTTATAGATCGAGAAAGGGCAGCCAAGAGGCCGTCATAAATGCTGTGTGAAGGCGAAACGTCGCCATAATTGCTCCTCGTGCATGAAAAGACGTGCCCATCCCAGCTGATGCCTGCCACATGTCATCCATCGTTAGCAACAAGGTCTCATTTTTCTGGCATCCAGAAAACTCGGGCACATTGCTCGAGATTGACACACCTAGTTTCAAGACGCGTCGATCCATTAGCCTATGGCGGCAAAAGTGAACGACTTGAGAATCTCGAGAATACCGAAAGCCGGATAGGCGACACCTGTCCGAACAGGGCTTATCGCCTAAAAAAGCGAAGTGCCTCCCCTGAGCATGAAGTCCAAGAGGTCAGGGGTTCAAGGCTCCGTGCCGCCCTGTTCGACTGAAAACTGACATCCTACTATGAGGACCTTCGGGAGTCCATGAGGGCGTCCTGACAAAATTGCCAAGTTAAGCGCAAGACGGATGCCAGAAGGGCTGTTTGCCGAAGTGTTCACTTCGACTTTCCAAGGGGGGCATGTGATAGCCAAAGTGCTATTACCCTGACCACCAACCGACCACGGGAAAGAAGAAACCAGACACCTGAGGTCTACGACCTCGGAAAGGCTCCGGAGTAAAGGAAATCATACACCTGGGGCATGTGACCTCGGTAGCTCGCCAAAACCAGCTTCGGGAACCAGCGTATTGCCTCCTTAGGGACGGTGAGCAAACCAGCTTCGGGGGAGAGGGGCCGACCACCCTCCGTGGGAGAAAGCCCCCCGAAGATGGAACTGCCGAAGTACCAGCCTGACTCCGGGAGAAGGCCCCTCATCCTGAAGTAAGACATCGACCAGAGGGACCTCGGTTGTACGGCAAGAGCAATTAAGGAGTCTCTGACACTCCGGTCACTTACGTCTCTGATACGCCACCTTCAGGCACACTCTGGCACGCCGTCGCAGTCTGATGTCCTGTCACGAGGGGCTACAGCTCGCGGCCCGAAGAGCCTACAGGTGGCTAGGGTCCTCCGCGCCCGGAAGTACACCATCCGACCATACACGTGTCATAATCCAAAGGGGTCACCCCCTTCTTTTATACAAAGAAAATGGTCACAGAAGAGGGGGGCTGGGCTCTCTTCTGGAGGAGAAAAAGGGACAGAAAGGCTGGAAAACAGAGGACGCTCTCCTCTCTCTACCTGAATACTCTTCCCTCCAGCCCTCAGAAGGATCTCCGCTAGGCAAGCGCCTCTTGTGCTTATTGCTACGCCATTCTCTCTCTTTAAGCACTGATTTGGGCATCAGAGGTTCCCCCCCTGAAAATCACTCCGGGGGCCTCCTAACCTTTGTTTTCTGAGTGTTTCAGCCACGTCTCCATGAGGAACCACTGTTCCGGGCTCTTTCCCGCACCGGAGGTACCTCCCGTCCTCACCTATCACGGGACCAAGAAGCTGCCGGCCATCCTCTAAGGCGATCCACCCTAGACACCTTACTTTCGCACCTCCGGGACCCCCTGCTGCAAATACCACTGCACACAGTGGAGATGCTGGCTCCGCCTAACCGGACCACATCAAATGCTGGCTCCGCCCGAACCGCATCAATCCTCCTCGGTTGAATCGGTTTAACATAACATCTAGGAAGTCTTCATCTGGATTTTCTTCTTCTCCAATTATTTCAATTTTTCTTAACTCAAAATTCTCGGGCAGATATTGATTGATGATAAAATCATTTTACTTCTCAAACTCGTTCCAAACAAGGGATAAAATCAGTATCAAAGTTCGTTTCTTGTTTTTCATAATGCCATTGAAGAATCCATGGAATATGGTTCATCATTATGAAGTAAAAATCTGGGAAATGCACCTTTCGGTCTTTCTTCAAGAATTGTTCTTGAAACATAACAAATGCTTCAAAATTCTTCATAATTTGTTCTGGAAAGGAATCACAATATAATCTTTTTCCCATATACTAGTTATGAAACCAATTGGGGAAACTTGTCTGCTTGGTCTTGAATAAAATCATCCATGAATGTTGATGATCACGATTCTGGATATGAAACACTTCAGTCCAAGCTTTAATATGGTCCCAATACAAAAATAATGTATTTTCATATTTTCCTCTACTTAGGATTCTCCTCCATATGGATGGAACTCCCCATTCTTCAAAGGTCCACACTTTTAATATTTTAAAAGAGGAAATTCTAATTTCAGCCATATAATTTTCTTGAGGTTCACCCTTATCATTTTTTACAGTGACCTTAGTTCTTTTGGGTTTGTATTCAATTTCTACTGATCAAGTTTCTTGGAGCATAAGCTATAAAATTGTGGTTTCTTGAGTGGTGAGAATTACCACTGTGGATTCTTGTGATCTGGCCAATATTTTTCTACCAGTTTAATTACTGAAAGATTTTTAAAATCCTTTTCTTCTGGGGAAAAGAGGCATTTTCGATCCAATTCTTGAAACACAATTAGGATTCCCAAACTATGTAAAGATATTCCTTCCTAAGATCTTGGAGGTCTTTGAGAAAAGTTCTTGGCCTTTTGGACTTCTTATCCTTGGGTATTCTTTCTAGAAGTCTAATTTCTTTTCTTAGAGGGTTTTCCCTCAGATTTTATCCTTTTTCATATTTCTTGAAGAGATTTATCTTTTCTTTCTGGGATTTCTAGTGGGTAGTGATGTTGGGCCAATAAGGTATGTGTTAATTCTAGGTTCATTTGGTGGATAGCTTTTATTTCCATTTATTGTATCATGTCTTCTTCTTGGTGGAGAATCGCTTTATTTTTGTTCAAGTTTTGGGCTACCATCTTTTCTCTCTTGCAAAAATTCTCGCATCAAGAAGTAAGGAAAAAAGTTTTTATCTCCAAAAATATATTCTATATCGAAGTTGAAAGCAGATAAAATGGCTTGCCATCGAGCAAAAATTTGTTTAGAAGCCAAATTTTTAAAGCTGCTTTACAATTGACGCAGATTAAAATTTTCTTATTAAGGAGGTCCTCCTCAAATTTAGTAACACAAAGGACAATTGCAAGAATTTCCTTTTTAATTGTTGCATAATTTTTCTGGGCATGATTCCAAACTCTAGATGTAAATCTTACTAACTGTTCTTTGTCATCATTTTTCTGTTTTAACATTCCTCCATATCCTATGTCACTAGCGTTGATTTCAACGATCTTAAACGCATCAGGATTAGGAATATTAACACAAGGGATTTCTTTAATTCTTCTTTTCATAATCTGGACAGCTTTAGTCTGTTCTTGTCCCCATTCAGGAGAATTTTTCTTAAGTTTATCAAACAAAGGTTTACAATCTTCTGCAAGATTTTTGTAAAAACCTACGAAATAGTTTAAACTTCCCAAAAACCTTTGTAATTATTTCTTGTCCTAAATTTCATCAGGAAATTTTTCAGCAAAACCGATTGATCGATCAATTGGTTTTATTGTTCCTTTAAAAATCAGGTTTTTAAAATCACATCCTAAAAACCTGATTTTTGTTTGGAATAGTTCCATCTTCTTTTTTGAAATAACTAATCCTACTCCTTATACTATCTTTATAAATTTATTTAGGTGCTTCCAATGTTGATCAAGAGACTGAGAAAGCACAAGCACATCATCGATATAAATAACAGTAAAAGAATTATAAGGATTAAAAATCTCATTCATTATCTTCTGGAATTCTGAAGGTGCATTCTATAACCCAAAAGGCATAACATTAAATTCGTAATGTCCAAATGGAACATTAAAACAAGTCTTGTATTTATCTTCTTCAGCAATTTGAATTTGCCAATAACTGGACTTTATATCAAATTTTGAAAAGATTACTGCATTATGAAGTCTTAACAAAAGATCATTCTTGTTAGGTATTGGATACCTAATCTATCTTAAAGCTTTGTTTAATGGTTTGTAATTTATTACTAACCTTGGTACTCCATTCTAAATTTCTGAATTTTTATTTACATAAAAAGAAAAACAGCTCCATGGGGAAAAACTATTTCTAATTAATTTTTTGTTTAATAAATCCTAGATTTCTCCTCTACAATGTGCCATTAATTCTTCATTCATCTAGATTGCCCGGCATCTCGTAGGAATGGACTTTTCATTAAATTCTGATTCATAAGGCAAGTTTATGATATGTTTCTTTCTTTTCCAAAAAGGCATTTCGAATATCAGTGCAATAAGGATTCTTTTAAGACTTTCTATTCTTTGTCTTAGCTCTTGATTTTCTAATTTTTCTTCCACATTCTTGTGTTTAATTTCTTCCTGTAAACACATCAAAACATTTTGCTTTCTTTCTAAGTTAATGTTGGGCTCTTCAATGAAAGATCTTCTGGGTAGCTCAGCAAACTTAAAAACAATTTTCTTACTAAACCTTTTGGTGGAAATTCCTTCTGGGGTTACTTTGAAAGGCATAATTATGGCTAAAAAAAAGCGTTACCAAAATGTTTTATTGGTTCATGTTTAAAACTGTAAAATGTTGTTTAATGGATATATCATTGTTACAAACATCAACATTAGTAAGCTTAAACCGAATTGGAATAGTTTCCTTATTAGCCATAGTGATTGATCCAAAAGATTTGTCAAGATATTAGTGTGGGATGATGCCTTCTTTAATGCAATTAGGATCAGCTCCCGAATCAATGAAAACAATTGACATTAATTTAAATTCATTTTCTATTAATAAATTCATTTTACTAGTAAACCTTTGGTTTGGCATAAAAAAGACTTCATTAATCTGTAGAGGTTTTTCCGGGAAATCTTCAATTTCTGAAACCATATTATCTTGGCTTGATTCTAAAACATTCTTTCCTCGTTCCTTTTGTTTCATCCTAAACCCAGCTTCTTCCATATCTTCCATGACTAAATCATCTTCTGGGAAAGTTTTGGAATACTCGTCGAAATTATGAAGTTCTAAAATCTCAATTTGATTTTTCAGAGATTTTATTTCTATTTTTATCTCAGAAATTTCTCCCTTTAACTTAGCAATGGTAGGTTCTTTATTACTTTTCTTGGCTTCATTAATTCTTTTAAGGATTTGATTAAGACTGTAAACAGGAGGTTTAGTTATTTCTTGAATGTCAACTTTCTTATTGAAATTTTTTCTGCCTTCATAGGATTGACCTTCTTGTTTACTGACCTTATCAAGATGTTTAAATAAAATCACTTTTTTTTAATTCTACATCATCAATTTGTTTAGCAAATTCTAAGATTCTTTCATCTTCTTCAGTGATGGCATTTAGTTGAAGAACATTTATCTGAAGATTTTCAAAGGTATTTTGTAACTAACATGTGTCATAGCCACAGTTTGATCCACAATCTTCAGACTTAGATTCTGAACTATTTAAGAGTCATCTTTCATTAACTTCTTCAGAGCTTTTAGAAGTCGCATCCTCTTTTTCTTCTTCTGGTTCACTTTCACTATTCAAAATTATTTTGCATTAAGCTTCTTTTTAATCCTTTATTAATTTCTAAAGAATTTATTTTTTGTTTTGTTTTGCATTTATTAGCAAAATGACCAAGCTTTCCACACTTCTAGAAGACTTTTTGGTTCTTTCTTGGCTTTCTTCTTTTAAACTTTCTTGATGATCTTGGTTTATCTTCTGTCTTTTCAAACCTTATTCTCATATTTTTTTTATAGGATTTATGTCTTTTTTTCCTTCTAGTTTCTTTTTTTAAATATGGTCTTAGAACATCATAGCCAAACTAGGAACAAAATTGTCCCATTTCTTTTCTTCTTGCAATTTTTTCTCTTTTAACATGTTTCTGCCATTTCATCTCATTGCATAATTTTAAACCAACTTATTTTATTTCTAACATAATTTGCCCATAAGTATAAGTTTCTAAGTTAAGGTGAACACCTTGATTTTTTTCTTTTATGTGATCCATGACTAACTGGCCAAAGTGTTTAGGTAAACCTGTTATAGATTTTTCTTTCCAAACTGAAGACCGACAATCTTCTTTCTCATAAACCCTTGTAAAGAATGTATCCTTATACCATTCTAGATCAGATAGAGTTCTGCATTTTAGGTTCAATAATAAATCACTGTTTTAATTCTGTTTACTTGTGGTATCTCCTATAAAATGGGAGTAAATTGTGCAAAGTAAAGTATTAACAATATCTGGCTCACTTGTCTAGATCAGTTAACCTCCATGTTGGACTATGAGAATATTCCTAGCATTTCTTATATCTTGTCTACTTTGTTCTATTAAACACTTGTCTCGCCAATTTTTTAACTGGCCTGTGAATCCTATTATAAGTATTTCAGTGATTTCTAGGTCAGTGTTATCGACTTCTTTTCTGGCTGCCATTCCATACATGATCATATGTTGGATGGTGTTGATGATATAATATTCTGATAGTCCATCAATGTTCCATTCTCGAATTGAATCTCCTTTTTATTCTGCTGTAGCGTAAGGTATGTAAACATTTTCTAACCTTATGTCTACTGGTGAGGGTTTTGTTTGAGCATAAAGGTGAGAAATGTTCTAGTTCCATGTTTGATAAGGTGGTCTTCTCATGGGTCCTCCTCTCCCCCCATCAAAACGAACATGATTTAATTCTAAGGGTTTAATAGGTTCGTGAGGATGAGAGTCAATTACTTATTTGTATTTTGGGTATGTCTCCAATGACATTATTTTGGAGTCCTTTTTGTTTACGATCAGTTTCTTTGGACTCATCAGATTTTAAATTTAATTTAGCGATTTGATTAGCTAAATCTATAATTCTATCATTGGGTTTTAATTTAAATTCTGGAAGTTATTTAGGAAAACTTATTGGGGCAGTTGTTGTTTGTGGCAAAAGTTATGGTTTAAAAACAGAAGCTTTCGCCTAACCAAATTTTTGCTTATCCAAAACAGTCTCAATACGGTTTATTTGTTTTCCTAATGATTGTAGTTCAAGATTTGTATAGTTGTTTTGTTCAATTATGTTCTGAAGATTTTTCTTGTCCATCAGCTTCTTGGCAGCATCAGATGTTTTTGCATCAAAAGACTTAAATGGCAAAGCAGAAGTCTTTGATTCTACTCTTAATATTATCGCGGTGTTAGGTGGGTGTGGAGACGTTATTTTTTTTTTCCCTTCTTTTGTTTTATAGGTAGACCAAGTCTCTTCTAAATTATTTATCGTAGTTTTTTTTGTCTAAAACAAGAGTAGGAATAAACCATTCAAAAAAACTTCAAATTTTTTCTTGATTTTATAATTCTCTTATACCCAAGATGCTTAATTTCTTTTTGATCTTCCAAAGTATAAGTATCAAAATAACATTTTCTTTTAATTTCATTTTTCTTAGAAGAAAAATCTTCATTTAGGCTTTGTGGATCAAATCTAAATTTTTCAGTCAAAACATTTAACCTACAACTATTCACTAGTTGTTAGGCCCGATGTTAGAATGTGTACAACAAACTTAGGGGAGTGAGTACATGAATGTACTCAGTAAGGGTCCCTTAGGGTACCTGCAAAAAGGATAACAGCAAGCCAGCATGTAACCATGACAAACAAACAATCAAGCAGCCAACCAACAAACAACTAAAGACAACAACATGGAAGATATGCAATGCATGAATGTATGGTACGTAATTCACACAATCCTTGGGACTTCTTGTGCACTAAGTGCCTTATACTTGCCGTGAGCCCAAACGGTGGAAGTACTTGAGACATTGGCTCTTGTATCTCGAATACTTTACCTCCCTTAAGTCCCACTTACGGGTCCTAGGGTAAGTTGTCACCTCCTCTCAAACTTACTCGCCTTACCCTTAATTTATTGTACATGGTAGCCATCTTATGTGGTTTAACTAGTCAACTCCTTGGTGGCTCACTTACCAAACCAAACGGTTCGGTTGGGATTTTCTTAGGTTTCTTATTCAATTCTCTTAGGTTTAAGACCTTTTTCTTCTAGGCCAATGTAGCCTCTGAAATCGACTTAATCCCCCTTAGTACCCATTTGACAACTTGAGCACTTTTAGCCCTTAGCTACTCTACTTAGCTTTAACTAAACCCCCCTACTTAGCTACCTCTTAAATAATGCATAATTCTTAACTTAAAAATGAGTCTACGACCCAACCAAGGCTACTAGACGTCTTAAATTAGCCTAGGGATGATAACCGAGAGTTTGAGGTATTCTTAGGATGCTTGAGCTTGAGGGACTAATGCCTTGGTGACGCCGTCGATGACGCGTTGCCAAAGGCATCAACACTCTAGAATCCTGACGTCTAATGACGACGCATCTCGGATTTGCGTCGCAATCTCCAAATGGAGTCACCAACGGTGACGCATCGCCAACACATTTATAGCATTATGCGATAGCGTGCGAACTTGCACAAAACTTGCTCAAACTTTCTCATCCCAAGTCCGATTCACATGGGTCTTGTTTCTACTTCATTCCCACACATAACACTACATTTCTATGCATTATTTAAGCTAAATTAACTTCAACCCTTACCTCAAAATCAGCCACGAAGCAAGAATCGAAGTACATGCTCACTTGAGCTCAACCAAGCTCTCTTGAGTTCCAATCCTAAAACCAACGTGATATGGCACCAAGAACGTTAAATCAAGACCCTTTTTAGCTATGCCAACAACTTAGAACCAACCCATATAAAACCAAGAAGCTTACCTAAGGTTTCAAGTCAAAAACAAGCATCAAAGAAGTAGATTGAAGCAAGAACACCAAAATGGAGCTTGAGACTTCTTGTAATCACCTTGGGGCCTTCGAATTCAATGGGAATTTGTAGAATTGGGGAGCTTTGGAGCAGAAATTCTGGTGGGGAGAGGAAGCTATGAATTTTTAGGAAAGAAAGCAAATGGTAAAGGAAGTCAACTAACCCAAAAAATATCCTAACTCCCCCATTAAAGTATACTTCTTGTTTTATTACCCCTTGACCCTCAAGTTCTAATTTGCTTTACTTTGGTCACCAAACACTCACCCAAAACCATATTTCCTTTGTCTTAAAGGATGCCCAAGAGCCTCTTACACTTGGCCTCTTAGATACTTAAGCCACTTGAGACATAAATGGCTTGATTGAACACTTAGTGCAACTTTTTACTCTTTTCCTTCAAAGACGGTTCTAATAGCTAGGATAACTAATGGTCTTCACTTAAATAGGCCAAATTCCTTATATGACCCTAATTTCATCAAAATTATAGTCATGTTATTCAATTCGGTCAAAATTACTATTTTGCCCCTTTTTGACTTTTAGGTGCCAAACCACACTTAAGAACTCACTTACTTAGCTAAGCTTGTCTTTCTTGTTTAAAAAAGTGCTAACTTGAGGTACTTAATTTAAAAACATTTAAATAAAATAAAAAAAATACTTACTTGGTTAAAACCCATCATTAACTAGGAGAGTCGTCACAGTGCGCAACCCCCTCATCAGCGTCCCTCCTCGGTGTTTGTGCACAGCTTCCCTTCTCACTGTTCATGCATAGTCTCCTCACCATTTGTGGTTCCTCACCTTCTCACCATTGCTCACAGATCTTATGAGTTTGAATCTTGTTTTTTGAATTTGGATTGCTGTGCACATGTGATAGAATTTTGTTCTTTTGAATTTCGTAATTTCAAATTTTGAATAGATTTTGGATTTCAAATTTTGAATTTTTGTGTTTATGAATTTTGATTAGGTTTTGGATTGATTTACAATTTTTGTGGTTTTGAATTCGTCATTTTGAATTTTTGTAATAAAATATAAAAGATTAAATAAATTTTTAGTTAATAGAAAATATAGTTTTAGTACATATATTTTCATAAAAATATAAACTATAATTTTTGTGAGTATAAAATATATTTTTAGAACATATATTTTTGTGAATATAAAATATAATTTTGTAAAGTATAAAATATATTATCATGAGTTATATATTTGTTTTTTTTTATTTTTCTAAAAAGATTTTCCAACTGTCAAGTCTTTGGAAATTTTCATTGGCTTGGGCCCTGGATATATTTTTAACAATCTTGGCTGTTGGAATTTTCCAATGGCTTAGGCCGTTACAAACTAGTTAAATTGTTAGAAATAATTCTTCAAGATTTGGCTGTAATTCCAACGGTTAACCGTTGGTAATACCAATGGCCAACTCTAGAGCCGTTCAAATTTTTTTTTTGTAACTTGTAGTTTGCCAACGCATAAGTTTTCAACGGCATTGCATTGGAAATCTTCATTTTTTTAGTTGTGTAGATACTGATTAAGTAATAAATTAATTAAGCAAAACTGATGCAAATACAAAATACAAGAACTAGCAAGTAGCTACCTTCTAATTACAATCCTAGATGAAACAAAATTTCAATCTTTAAATTATAGCCAATTCTTAACAGCCATCAAGGGATTGCCTATCCAATCAACCCAATTATGTTTAAATATCTATTAGTAATCCATGAAAAAAAAACATCTGGACTTCACAAACTAACTAAGAAACTAGATTTTTTTTCACCCTCAAAGACCAATTTGTTTCTTCTATTCCAAAAAGCTCACAACAATGTATAAGCCACAGCTCTCCATATCATTCATTGTACTATAGTAAATTTCAAATCTTGCTGGCAGTTTAAAACCTCAACAACAAATGAACCAATCTCACTACCAAGCTCTAATATGCATCCAAACGAGATGAGTATCATCTTAGTAGTATGTAGTGTAGTCCACAGTTTCTTCTTGCAAGTTGTAAAGCAGGAAAGACACATCTTCAAATGGTACACCACAAATGAGCAAATTTACTTTTGTGGATAAATGACCCTGTAATGCTCTCCAAACTCATATATTTACTTTGCCCAGAACCCAAGACATCCATTTTGTAGCTTGAATCCTAAAACCAGTTGGGAGAGTAGCATCGTCTATCATGCTTGATAATTACTTAACAAAAACTTCCATCAACACCGAGAAACTTGTTTGATACACCTGCAACAACACATAGATAATCCAATATTTGCAAAAGTTCTTCTAACTCCAAGCTCTTTTCCCTTTAACTCCCTCCTCCCCCCCCCCCCCCCCCCCCCCCCACCTTCACACTATGGCTCTTTCACCAAACAATTTTTACCCCTATCAAGACAGAACAATCTAAGGAACTTAAGGCTCATAATAGTATTTCCCACCCACTTTTCATGCTAGAAACTAACCTTATCTCACTACTAGAAAAAATCGATTTAGCGATGGTCTTTAGCAACGGTCAACCGTCGCTATTTTGGGTTTAGCGATAACAAGCCGTCACTAATATGTTCATTTCTAATTTCCTCACTCCTAATTTTTTAGTGACAGCCACTATTGCTAATTAGCAACATCAAACCGTCACATATTTACCGGCACGGGTGAGCTGCCGGAGATTTAACGACAATTAGCCATCGCTAGTTAGCGACAATTAGCTGTTACTAAGTTAGTTACGATTGATCGTCGCTAACTTTTGTGACTAATGGCCTTTGCTAGTTAATTACATGTGGCCATTGCTAGTTAGTGATGCAAGACCGTTACTACCTAGTGCCTAATAGCCTTCACTGGTTAGTGACGAGTAGCCCTCGCTTGTTAGTAACGCATGACATGACCGTTGCTAGTTAGTGACGCGAGGCTGTTGCTAATTAGTGATGTGGGGCTATCACTTGTTAGTGACGCGATGCCATCACTACTTGCTGGTAATTTGTGACTACTAGCCGTCATTAGTTCACAAATCTTGGCTACAACAATTTCGCCACCAGACCTCCACCATATGCATCCATTCTATACAATTGCAACAACCAAACGCAGAACTAGTTCCCATTAATCCAAACTAATGTCATACACTTCCAAAAACCATAAACATAAGTTGTTCTCATTAATCTAAAATAATTTACACATAAACATGGTAGTTGATATTTTATAAAACATACTGTGTCAGGATATATTTTGGCAAATGTACAGTCTTAATAATTATAATAAAACAAGTACATGAGAGATAATTCTACCCTAATGTCACCCAGTTTTGTGACAAATAGTGTCTAACCATCAGACTCTAGTGCAACTGGTTGAGTCTTCCCAATTGCTTGCCATAAAGATACCATCTGATCCTGGTGTTTGCGCTCCATTTGTGCAACAGCGTTTGCTAACTGATCCTAATAGTGATGCTCCATCTGTGCAGTATGCCTATCTATCTGTGCAAAAGTGTTTGATAACAGAGTTTGAATTTTTTTTTTTCCAAATTGGGCTTCATAACTATAAGGTTTAATCTCGTTTAACATACATGCTTCTATATGGATGCCAATCTCATAAACTACTAGGAATGTGTGATTAAGCCTATGCAATTAGGTTTCAATCATATTCACCATTGTACGTATTAAAAATGGAATCAACACAAACAACTACGTATGAGGGACACCACAACACAACAGACAATCTCCTCGTTCGGAGAAACCCATTAAAAAGATACTTGCAGCAGACGGGATACCTAATATCCCTACCTTATTTGCTTCAGTTGTTTATTTCGAACTCCACTATCAATATATATGTACATACGATAACATCCAACAAAATACTACATGTCCATATATATAGGATAAATATGCATAACTAATATCCATGTGAAATTTTAGAACATATTAAATTAACAGGGAAAACAAAAAATTCTGACCTTTTTTTGCCACAAAAATGTGCTAGAAGCCCAGTCCAAGTGGGGGGAAAAATAACCGATTCTCAGTCCTATTCTGTTAACATCAATAGCCACCAATAAGCATTTATCTCATCTTAATTCAGTTACTTACATTAAATAGGACTAAACTTAATAGTACAGACAAATTCTTGGCAGCAAAAAATAAGAGCAAGTTTCACAGCAGGGTCGCATCCAACTTCATTACAGAACAATGACAAATCAAGAAATACAATGCAACGAAAGAAAGAACAATGCAAGAGCAAACTAATACAACGCAACGACACATTTTAATTAAGAAGTATCACAGAAACAAGTTGTCTACACCTAATCATACTAAACTTCACATAATTGTTCAAACCTGAAATTGGACATCGCATGCATTTAACTAACAGAAGATAAAACAACCAATTCCATGACCTTATGACAAACACGATATAAATACAACCATGTGCTGACATAAAGGACCAGAAGATGTGAATGAATAAAAGCAAGGAAAATATCCTTCATACCTTCTGCAAGCAGAGGAAATCATACTCCACAAAACACGAACATCAGTAGGTAGGACCTCTTCCTTCTGCTGGCTGCCCCCGGGGCTTTTTCAATTGGGGTTAAAGCCACAATGGAAGTGATGGTCTGGGCACAAGGAGCTCCAAGTTCACCCGAATGAAAAAAAATACTCCAAGAACACTTACACAACTACCATCCTTACCTGCAAAAAACAACCCAATGGAAGCAAAGGATAGCAACTATCAGAATGCATTACTTACATAAATGACAAAATCAACCCAGAATATTACCCTAAACTCAATATGACATAATTTAGAATAACTCAGTTTATTCAGGACGGAAACAGAGTAACACTAACATGGCCATAACTCAATCTCATTCACAAATTCAAAATTCTATAAAGAAGAGACCAACATTCAGTAAAAGCCACTGTGACCTAGAGACCCAACTTCACCTCATCTATTGATAATTACAACGACTTTGAATTATTTATTAACGTTATAACTAATGTTATATTTCACCCACATATTTAACAAGGTCTCTTTGATGTAAGGGCAATAAAGTTAAAACCACCCAAATCAATAGAGCTACTCAGCAGCAAGAATTACAACTAAAGGGAGAGAAACAATAAGGATTGTGGACTATGGATGCATCACTTATTCTCCTCGCCAACTTGTTTAGTACACTAAAGTGTTGCTGAAGCTAAATGGGGTTGTTAGTTACAAGCAGCTTCATTATCTCCTGGGACTTAATTGAGCAAGAAGTTACAACCTAAAAGGACCATGCTTTTCGTGGAAGTTAAAAAATGAGCACGAAGTCGAATACAAACAAAAAAAATGTGATTTTTTATACTCTGTAAAAAAAAATGAAAAATAAGGCCAAATTGCAGAGCATGAATATACGGGAATAAAACCTCCTCCAATTTGTAAGAGAATGACTCTGTGTACAGGGAGATATCTAATTCTACCATACCACATAAGCCAGGAAAACATAAACTTGTATAACTAACAATTACATAGAAGCACATAATGACACCAGCCAATCAATTCAATTAACTAAGCTTAATCTTGACTAGGAGCACAGGTTAGAATATAACCAACATAAGAGTTACCTAAGAACAATTCAATAAAGCATATACCCAAAGCATATATCAAGAAAATAGTTATCCAACAAGAATTCAGCAAAGCATATTGTCAATAAGCATTTATCTAACAATGATTCAATAGAATACAACAACTACCTGCTCCAGAGCAGCAAAATCCTCATTCGGTTTTATTGAGTGGAATTCATGTTTTTCCATGTTTTTATCATAAGCATTCAACAGGGCATCTCCATTACTGGCAAAGCTTGCTAAACTCCCAGATTGGTCATTTGCACTTGAAATCGTGATCAAACGCAAAACTGCCACTGTCTTCCTCCAAGTGCACGAGACTCACATATTGTTCCGAATCACCTTTGCAGCTAGGGCTTAATCCCCCTTCCTCACGAGAATTGTACCTGTACTCCTAGCGCCTTCGCAGATGCTCCACACAAACAAAAACCATATGCAACAGGCACTGCAACGCATAACCAACAATCCACAGCCTCAGCAGCATGTTCGGGTTCTCATCCCTACTTAAGATCAGAACCCCCGCCCCCACGGCCACGAAGGCAAAGTTCCATATGATATCAAGAATCACTACGGGCTTCGAGTAGGCCCAGTCATTCTGGTGCTCCTCGTCGGCGTTCCGGGTCGCTCATCATTGAAGACGCTGTTCGGGGAGCCGAGAAACGGCATGGTGTCGATGATATCATCAGATGAGGATTGGGCGCTGACAGCTGTGTTGGTGATTGAGCGCATGGAGGAGCCGGTGATGGACATTGTGAGTGCGGCCAGTGATGTCGAGGGAGCAAGGATCAAGTGGGTCACCTATTGGCGGAGGAGAGGAGGAGAAAGTGGACGTATTAGTCTGAAAACGTCCAGCTGATCTTCCGAACGTCTCTGTGGAAGGGCAGGGCGGGGTAAAATTTTTTTAACTAGAGACGGCTTAGCCGTCACTACATCTAGCGAGAGCATATTATCAATAGTTAGCAACAGCTAGCTATCACTAGATTTCACCATCATTTAGTGAAGGTTAGCTGTCACTAAAATACCTATATTGTTCATTCTTTTTTTTAATAAAAAGAATTATAAAGTTTTTTAATCATACTATGGGTGAGTCACATTAATTTTTACATCTTTATATACATAAATACAAATACATATATATAAAGAAATATTATATGTGTGTGTGTGTTTATGTAAATATATAAAAATTAATGCGAATCACCTATAAGATAATTTGATTAATATAGTTAGCGCAACGGCTAACTGTCACTAATTTTAGTAAAGGCTACTCATCACTAAATTAATGAAGGTCAGCTGTCACTAATCCCTATTCCCATTTTGACATCATCTCTTCTTTTGTCTCCCTCGTTTTTAGCCATTGTTAAACTGCAAAATAGCAACTGCTAACCCTCATTATATGTAAGCCTACATCATTTTAAATATAATTATTTATTTTAATAATAAATCAAAGCTACAATGAAATTCTATAATACAAAATAATGGATAAACATAACTATTCATTTGTCACTAAACATATTTAAAGAAATAAATTTTCAATTATTTTACTTAGTCAATTAAACAAGTCAGAAATAATTAGAAGAACAAGATGTAGCTAGATTTAATAAAAACTAAAAATAAACTAACACTTGAAAATCTTAACAACACATAAGTAATTGATAGCTTAAGTATTTTTTTTAGAAAAATAATAAATAAGATCAAAGAATTTTTTAATCATAAACAAAATTTATCATAAATTATAATCTATATTTTGTAATAGACACTAAATTAGCGAGGGTAAATCATCGCTAAATTTAGCGACGGCTAAGCCTTCACTAAGTTAGCGACGGCACGCTAACTGTTACTAAATTAGCAAGGTCAAGCCGTCGCTAAATTCAACGATGGCTAGCCGTCCCTAAGTTAGTTAGGGCAAGCCTTCACTAACCATTGTTATAATTTACTGACGGCTAGCCTTCACTAAGTTAGTGAGGACAAACCATCACAAACTCTGGCTAGAAGTTAGTGACAGTTAGCCGTCGTAAAAATTTTATCAGATTTTAAGATACACATTCCCACTGCATTACGTATATTTAAAAAAGTTATTTATGTTAAAATAGATAACAAGTTAGCATAACAAAATAACTAATACGGGAGAACTTCTACGCAACTAGTGTGGGTAAGTTATTTTTAATTGAGGTGTACTTTAGTGATGATTTACCATAGATACTTCACTGGCTTTTAGTGAGGGCTACGTGTCACAAAATTCGGAAAAGATTTAGCGAAAACTAATTGTTACTAATTTTTTGGATTTTAGCGAGAGCAAGTTGTCACTAAATTTAGCAACATCTCTAAATTTAACAATTGCTAGCAACGGTTTGCCATCACTAAAATTTAGTGACAAAAAACAATCTTTAAACTTTCATCGGACTTTTAATGACTATTTGTTGTCGCTAATTAATGACTGTTTTTAGGCATCACTAATTAAATCATCACTAAATGCCCCTTTTCTCTATTTTCAACCTTCCACCCAAATGAGTCCACAAATTCTATCCCACAACCATCAATTTCCTCTCATGCTCCTAGAATACTACTCCACACTCCTGTGAAAAATTTACCTTTCAAACATCTATCAAAGCCCCCACCTTTTCCTGAATATTGATTTAATCTGTCAACCAAAGAACCCCCTCCTCCGTTCTCAACCCCCACTACAATTTCTCTAGTAAAGCTAAACTATTTGCTCTCAGGCTACCCAAGCTTAATCCCTCTTCCCTTTTTTAGCAAGGATTTTTCTCCATTCAACACAAGCTATTTTTTATCATCTTTCTACCCCCCAAAAGAACCTGCATCTTTTACTCTAACGAATTAATTATCAAGACGGGAGTTTGAAATAGTGAGAAAAAGTATGGGGGTAAGCTTCCCACTTTCCCAGAACCGGCTTTAACAGGATCAGTCATCCACTAATAGAAAGTGTCTTTACCTTTCATAAGCATAATTTATTATTAGTTTTATCAATCACGTGCTGCCAAGCTTATGTTCTTCCCATGTTTGCACCAACGGGCAAACTAAGGTATTTCAAAGGGAGTTTATCGTCACTACAGCCTATAATTCTTGCCATCATAATCATCGATGAAATGCTCCACACCACCTTTGAATAATCTATTTTTTTTTTTTCCAGATTGACCTTTAGTCCTAAAGCTACTTGAAAATGGTCTAGAAGTCTCATCAAATTTCTCCCATTTTTTTCTACTAATCACCAAAAAAAAAAGGTATCATCCACATATTGTAAGCAGGAAATCATTAACCCTTTTTCTCTCATGGAAATACCATCAAATAAATCATTTCATTCAACTTCTAACATCATTACATGAAGTGCTTCTGCTTTAAGAATAGAAAAAGGGTTAGTGGGTCACCTTGATGTACTCCCTTTTGTATCTTGAACTTAGTGGGTCACCTTGATGTGCTCCAAGTTGGGGTTGTCATCACATGCAAGGTTGTTAAAAACGCAATCTGAATCATAAGATCGCACAATCTTATGATCTGGATGTAGAAAATCTATTTGAATCATAGTATGATCGATGTTGGTGTAAGATTGTGATGGGATCGTGTTTAAAATTGTAAGATTGTAGGAAAGTTAGATCTCACTAATCTTAGTTGATGACTGCAACTGGGCTTCCTTCACTCGTTTTGCTTCATTGCCGTCGGCTTAGGCCCTTATTCTTGCTTTGGTTTCAACTCGACCAAGAGAAGCTTATCATCCCAGACGAGACCGGAAGACCGAAAGAAACTGTTTTCAAAGTTTGGGATTTAAAGGGTGAGAAATCTAGATGCACGATCGTTGTTTTGCTAGTAAAATAAGATGATGCAGAGAGATGAAGATGAGACAGAGGGAGAGCTGTGAGAAAGAGAGGATAAAGACGCAATAAGATAAGAGAGAGTGCAGTAACAAAGGAATGGCTGATCAAGCAATATGAGAAGAAAAAAGGCGAGTCAACAACTCTCCCTCTTTAACTGTTAGTACTTAATTTTTTTTTTTGTTAAGTTCCAATTTTCAAGACATAATAAATACTGACATTGCAGGAAAAATAGGGTCAATTAAGAGTCCAGGTTCAAACAAAAAAAATAGGGAATAAAAATTAATTAGGGTGAATAATTCTTTTAAAGATTCTAACTAGATAAAAATAAAAAAATTTATTGAAGAAAATAGGGAACAAAAACTAATTAGTGTGAATAATTTTTTTAAGATTTTAACTAGATAAAAATAAAAAATTATTAAAGAAAGGGAAATAAAATAGGATAGTAATTTTTAAAAGAGGATTTTTACATTATTATGGCACACAAGTTTTACATGGGTATTTAATATAATTGATATTTTACATGAACTATGTTCCCTTTGTCTCATATTCTTTGCACCATTCACTTTTCAGCAATTAATCTATGATTTTCTATTTTCAACATTTTAGTATATAAATGAAGAATTTTTATATAAAAATGGTAAATCAAGACATATAATTTCTAAATATATATTTTTTTAATTTTTTTAAAAAAATATTAATATAAATAAATTAAAGTCAAACTAAGTGAAAATGATGCCAAAAATATGGGACAGAGGGAATATTATTTAGATAAAAAATTTAAAATTTTGATAGGATCGTATGATCTACGATCCAATTTTGCGATTCCAATCTTACACAGTAGAAAATGATCAAGAGTAGAATGCCGATCTTGACAACCTTGATCACAAGTATTGATATTCTTGCACTCTCCAAACAAGCCATCATCCACTTCCTCCATTTTAAGCCAACCTCATTTATTTCTTAATTCAATCCAGAAATTCCCAATTTACCAAATCAAATACCTGTTCGAAATCCAACTTTAACAACAATAAATTCTTCTTTTTCCTCTTCATTATGCATATTATTTCATTTGCAATCAGTATTCCATCCAAAATCTGTCTTCCTCTTATAAAGAGCCAAATTGTACATCATTAATCACAAATGTAATTACCTTTTTCAAACGCTCTGCCAACACTTTAGCAATGATTTTGTGCTTACCAGTGACCACCAATAAGGCTGATCGTCCTATACTCCCCCAAAGTAATCAGATTGTTATTTTTTGGCAACAAGGTCACAAAAGATGAATTACATGTTGGAATTCTTGGCGCACCAAGATCCTTTTAAGGTAGGATTTGAGCTCATTGAGCTAACTCTAGCTTGAACAGCTATCTAAGGCAGCTAGAAGTAGCTCCCTTTAGCTCAAGTTAGCTTATGTCAGCTCACTGCAGCTATAAGTAGCTCAGAGTAGCTGGACTTCAGCTCAAGTCAGCTCACTTCAGCTATAAGTAGCTCAAAGTAGCTATAAGTAGCTCAAAGTAGCTGGACTTCAGCTCAAGTTAGCTCAAGTCAGCTCAAGTCAGCTCACTTCAGCTATAAGTAGCTCAAAGTAGCTGGACTTCAGCTCAAGTTAGCTCAAGTCAGCTCAAGTCAGCTCACTTCAGCTTCTGGTAGCTGAGTGTAGCTGGACTTCAGTTCACTTCAGCTGAGAGCAGCTAACTCCAGCTCAAGGTCAGCTCTAGGAGCTGGACCTCAGTTCATGGTGCTTGGTTGGAGCTCAAAGGAGCTCAATGGTGCATAAGTAGCATAGTGAGCTAGCTTTGTGCCAGCTCACCTTGCTTTTAGCTCAAAACCACCAAGAGACACATCTTTTATGTAAAGGTATGTCTCTTCATCAAAAGAGATGACTATTGGCTAAAAGAACATGTCCTTTCATCCAAAGGAAGTGTTCCTTGAGTGAAAAGACATGTATATTCAGCCATAAGGTAGTTATGGGGTGGTTATAGGCCAAAGGAAGTGTTCCTTGGCTCTAAAAGACATGTATTTTCGCCCATAAGGTAGTTATGGGTGGTTATAGGCCAAAGGAAGTGTTCCTTGGCTCTAAAAGACATGTATTTTCGCCCATAAGGTAGTTATGGGTGGTTATAGGCCAAAGGAAGTGTTCCTTGGCTCTAAAAGACATGTATTTTCGCCCATAAGGTAGTTATGGGTGGTTATAGGCCAAAGGAAGTGTTTCTTGGCTAAAAGACATGTATTTTCGCCACCATACATGACCCTTAGCCAAAGGAAGTGTTCTTTGGCTTAAAAGACACCTTTCTTGGTGTAAAGGTGTGCCTTTTGGTCATCTATAAATAGCCTTTAGTGGCTGGCCATTTTAAGCACGAATTTGCACTCCATTTGCTCCATTTTTCTTGAGAGAAAATTGTTCTCCTCCTATTTCCTTTAGAGGCCGAAATATTAAACACTTCTTGAGAGCATTGTGGGTGGATTTACATAGAGATTGTTCATCTCTATTCAAGCTTCAAGGTGCCCCTCTAAGATCAAGTTCTCCCTCAAGTTTTAACCAAAGATAACCAAGAAGAAAGGTGCACATTCTCTCTTGGTTTAGTAGCATGCTAGGTTTGAATTATTTACATGAATGTTCTTAGTAGCATGCTAGGATTTATTTGACACAACATGTATGTAAAATTGATATGTTATATAGCATGTTATATCAAATGCATGAATAATATGTTAAGAATTAGTATTATGTATATCTATATCCATATTGAATTCAAATGAACAAATATGCATGTGGCATATATATGAGTAGATAACATAAAAGTATGTTATCATAAGATCCTGAAAATCTTCATTACAACCACTGCCAATTTTTCCAGATATTTAAAACTGTCTTACGCAGTTCATAATATTCTGCCCTACAATCACCCAATGTCGCTTTAAAAATTTGAACATGAAGCGATATGGTCCAGGGACATTTGACCCCTCGCTGCTCCTAACTGTTCCTTTAATTTCAGCATCAGAAAAGGGTGCTTCTAGGCCTCTGGACAAATCAGCAGGCAATACCTTAAAGAGATCACTTCCGAATTTCGACCTGATTCTCTCCTGATCCTGAAAATTTTTCTCAGAGAGCTTGAAAACCTCTTCTTTAATCACCTCCAGCTCCTTCGTCCGTTTTCCATTTATCATGAGACCATTAACATTATTTCTCAACCTTCTCCCCTTATCACCGAATGAAAGAAGCTTGAGTTTTCATCACATTCAACACCGCCCACTTTATTCTAGCTTTTTGTTTGAGCATTGCATCCCTCATCTTTTGCTTTTCAACGAACCTGCCCATGATTTCCATCCTTTTTTTGTTTTTCATCTTCCAAAAAAGCTCTTTGGATTCTGCCAGTAAATCTCATATGTCCAATTCTATTTATAGTTCCTCTATATGTGAGCTCAATGGATCCACCAACTTGGCCTTCCATTCTTTTCAGCTCCTTTTTGAAAATTTTTTAAAAAATTCTATTATAGAATAAAAAATATTAAAAGTAGTTATTATTACTTGTTTATTGAAATTCGTAAAAAAAAAAAAAAGAATTCCCAAAAGTCCCTCTTTCGTGCCACTTCCTTCTGTTTCACAGTTTAATTGATCACAGAGCTCAATAAGGCATGGAAATAACCATGATATCATTCAACATTTTGATGTCAGCTCTGAATTTCTCTGACATCTCTAAGTCCTCACCCCTGGCACCATTAGGGAGCTTCCAGTCAAAATGGAACAAGAGCTGAGCCAAAGGAAGCCCCACGTTGGGCTGTGCGAACAGGATGCTGGGGCAGATCCTTCACCTGCCGCCGAATGGAATGTACTCCATATTCTATTTTCATCATCTGAATATGTACAATAACTTTCTTCATCCGAGTCCTCAAAGAAATCAGGCAACTCAATTGTTGATTGACTTTGTTCCTCAGTTTTATCACTTTGCAGCTTGGTTACTTCAAGGTTGCATAAGGCTTTACCATGAATTCCTACATCAACGAGCTTGAAATGCTCCTTCACCTTGTTGGTTGCCTTAATAAACTCTTCACCTTCATTCGATTGTAGTTCAAGCTCGAGTTTCCTTGCTTTCTCTTCGCACTCCACACCAAGATCAAACCCATCATCATTCTCAATGCTTTCTTCCTCTAAGGTTTCATCATTATCCTCATCATTATGTTACCATATTTCACTACATGTTCTATCATGTCCCTTATCATATGTCCCTTATCACACCATCATCATTATGTCCCTTATCATATTTCGACTGGAAGCTCCCCACCGGCACCAGGGTTGAGGACTTGGAGATGTCGGAGAAATTCGGTATCAGCGTCAAGAGGATGAACGATCTTATGGTTATTGCCACCCTATATGAGTAACTATTAGGTGAGCTGGGCTTATGCCATTAGCCATCCCTAAAAAATTCAATAATTTTCATTTTGGCCTCACTTCTTAGAAACAAGGCAATTAGGCCGCCATTAATACGATATAATCTTTATACTAGTTTTGAACCGTCCCCTCGGTCATCCACTTTAAGTAGGGTAGTGAGAGTGTGGGCATTGGAAATGCATGGTCTTGGGTACAAATCGCCCTGAAAACTAGGGGGTTGTTTCTCTTTTCCAAATTTTCCCTTTTTTTTCATTTTCATTTTTCCTTTTTTTTTAATTTTAACACAGTATTATTTTTATGTTTATCTTGCAATTTTTAAATTTCTTTTTACAGATTTATTTTTTAAATTTTTTATTTCTTTTTCTAGCTTTATTTTTATCCTTTTCCAATTTTATTTTTTTTATTTAAAAGAACAAATAGGAAATCCTAAAAAAATATGTACTATTAGAAAAAAAATTAATTTATCTAAAAAGATTGATGATATTCATAAAATAACTAACATATATTAATGATAATAATAGAATAAAATAAATAGTTTATTAAAATAAATAAAAGAACAGATAAATTTGATAAAAGAAAATAAAAATAATAAAATAATAGATAAAACTGATAAAGAAAAAAATTTATTTGGCTCAACTTTAGGTTCTTTTATCGGTAACAATTTTTTTTTGCTTAATTTATATTCTTTTAAATCATTGGTTGTTTTTTTCATCAATTATTGATTGTTCTTTTAATACTAGTTATTTATTCTCGTATTAGTAATTGTCTGTTCTTTTATAAATTTCTGTTTGTTCTTCTATATAAATTAGTTTACGTTATTTTATTAGTAACTATTTGTTTCTTTATCTATTTATGCTTATTCTTTTAGATAAATTAGATATTTGTTTTTTTAATAGTAGGTTTTTATTCTTTTTTTGTAAGTTGTTTATTCTTTTTTTAGTTATTGCTTGTTATTTCAGATAAATTGGTAGTTTGTTCTTTTACTAAGTAGTTGTTTGTTTTGTTACTAGCAATCATTTGTTCTTTTATTAACTCTTATTTATTCTTTAGATAAACTAGCTGTTATTTTTTTATAAGTAGTTATTTATTCTTTTATGTGTAGTTATTTGTTCTTTTATTAATTTCTACTTGTTTTTAAAATAAACTAGTTGTCTTCCTCTTTTTACTAGTTAATTATTCTTTTATTGGTAGTTGTTTATTCTTTTACTAGCAGTTGTTTATTCTTTTATCAATGGAAAATTTATTTGCCTAAACCTACAATGACCCCCTGCATAATAAAAAACCTACAGTTGCCCCATTTTTAACTAACTTCATCTGTCTTTTTGTTAGGTAGTGGGTCCCATAACATATTAAGAGTTTATAAACTGAAATTGCCCCTAGGAATGACTGTACAAGAATCAGATCAGAGATTGTTCAACCATTTTTCTTCTCTCACAAATTTCATCTCGTTTTATGTTCTTTCAATCGATTAAAACAAACGAGTTGTTTTTGTACTTTGGTCAGCCATTACACAAATGTATTTCTTACAAAAGAGATACAATGTAGTGACGTGCAAGAGGGAATATGAGAAAGAAGAAAGAATTTTCAACGAGGGATGTAAAGATGGTAACTTTTCCTATCGTAAACCAAGCCTTGGTGAGCTAGAGCAAGAACCCAATTGTAAATCCTAGTTAAAACTAGAAACAATCATTTCCTGCAAACCCAAATCTCATTCAATTCAAAAACCCTAAACGCCTGCATTACCATGCTCCTCAAGTTATCTTCCAACACCAATACTTTCTCGCATTAACAAGAACAAGTAGAAGAATACGTTCGGACGAAGAAGAAACCCATGGAGAGGAGAAAGATTACCATTAAGGACCTTAAGAGGAAAAGAAAGGAGGGCAAAAAGATTACTCTGGAGGACATTGAAGCGTATGATGATCCTCCTTGGAAGTTGGAATGCAATTAAAAAAAAGGTAAAAGAAAAAGTGCTGGGTGATTTAAAGGAGCAGAGTAAGTTGATGATGGACAGAGTATTAATAGAGTTCCTGAATAAGCCCAGAAAGAAGACTGTGATAAAGAAAAGTCCAGTTATGACTTCTTGGTAGTAGTTTAGTTTGATTAGGTCTAGTTCTCGTATGCATGGTTGCATGCAAACGTGTTTCTTTAAGTATTCGAGATTAATTAGGTTTAGATAATTTACTCATATTAGGTTTTTTATGTAATAAGGTATAAAAACAAAGCAAAGTTAGTCTAATAAAGAGCAAGTCATTCCTCCAATTGATAAGACTTTTTTATCTTTTACGAACTTTGTTGATCATATATGATGGCAAGTAAAAGCAACAGAAGTTTTGTTCAGCCAGCAATACCCCGCTGTGATGGTCATTAGGATCATTAAAGCATGTTGATGGAAAACTTTCTGAGATCTAACTAATGTTAGAGCCAGGTGGAAACAAGATATGAGTAACCAACTGAAGGAGCTGTGCTTACAGAAGCCCAATAAAAGAAGCATAATGAATTAAAGCTCAAGGATCTAAAGGTAAAAAACTATTTGTTTCAAGCTATAAATAGAACTATCCTTAATACTATCCTAGAAAAGAATACATCCAAACAGATTTGGGATTCTATGAGGAGAAAATTCGAAGTGAATGCAAGAGTGAATAGATCAATTCTTCAAGCACATAGAAAGGAGTTTGAAACTCTTGAGATGAAACCAGAAGAAACTGTCTCTGAATACTTTGCCAAAGTAATGACAGTAGCCAATAAGATGAGAACTTATGGTGAACGAATGAATGATGTTACCATAGAGAGAAGATCCTCAGATCGTTGACTGATAAGTTTAACTACATTGTTTGCTCTATTGAAGAATCAAAGGATATAAACACACTCTTAATAGTTGAATTACAGAGCTCCTTAATTGTGCATGAGCAAAAGTTTCATAAATCAAACAGTGAAGAACTAGCCTTAAAAGTGACAATAGAGAATAAGGCTGGAGGAAGAGGAAGGGGTTGACTAGGGTTTAATAAAGTTGATATGGAGTGCTTTAAGTCTCATAAACTAGGACACTTTTAATATGAATGTTCTACATGGGATAGAGAAGCAAACTTTACAGAATTTGAAAAAGAAGAGATGTTCTTGATGACACATGTTGATATGATTAAAGCTGGAAAAGAAGAAGCATGGTTCCTGGATTCAGGATGCTCAAACCACATGAGTGGAAATCCATCAGTGTTCAGCAACATGGATAAAAGGTTTAGACATAGTGTGAAACTGGGAAATAATGTAAGGATGAATGTCACAGGAAAGGGAAGTGTGAAGTTGACTCTAAACAATCTCACACACACTATTACAGACATGTATTATGTTCCAGAACTGAAGAATAACTTGTTGAGTATAGGGCAGCTTCAAAAGAAAGGTCTGACCATTGTGTTCAATGAAGACAAATGCAAAATCTATCATCCAGAGAAGGGATTGATCACTGAGACCAACATGACATCAAACAGAATGTTTGTCTTGATGAACAAAGTACAAACTTAGGAAAGCAATTGTCCTCACACATGAACTCAGAACTTAACCCAGCTTTGGCATCGAAGATATGGACATCTGAGCTATAAGGGTCTCAAAATCTTGCAATCCAAGGATATGGTATGTGGACTTCCTCAACTGTCAGTTTCAAACATCACATGCATAGATTGCCTAATAGGGAAACAACATAGAAACCCTATTCCTAAAGAAAGCACATGGAGAGCAAAACAAAAGCTGGAACTCATTCATGCAGACATATATGGACCTATCAATCCTACATCCAACAGCAATGAGAGGTACTTTCTGTGCTTTATTAATGACTATAGTAGGAAAACATGGGTCTATTTTTTGACTGAGAAGTCAGATGCCTTGCAAGTATTCAAAACTTTTAAAAGACTAGTTGAAAAGGAGACTGGAATGTTTGTTAAATGTTTGCTTACTGATAGATGAGAGGAATTTAACTAAGAAGAGTTCAAGAAGTTTTGTGAAGAAAGTGGAGTGAAGAGACACCTGACTACAACCTTCACCCCACAACAAAATAGGGTGGCAAAAAGGAAAAATAGAATGATAATGAACATGGTTTGATCCATGCTTTCAGACAAGAAATTGCCTAAAACTCTCTGGCCTGAAGCAATAAATTGGGTAGTTTATATTCTGAATAGATTTCCCATATTAGCTGTCAAGAATATGACTCCTCATGAAGCTTAGAGTGGAGTTAAACCATCAGTAGAGCATCTCAGGATCTTTGGAAGCATAGCTCATGTTCACGTACCAGATGCAAAGAAAATAAAGCTTGATGATAAGAGTTTTGCTTGTGTATTCCTAGGAGTTAGTAAAGAAGCTAAAGGATATAGACTGTATGACCGTACAGCAAAAAGAATTGTTATGAGTAGAGACGTGTTCTTTGAAGAAGAAGGGCAATGGAATTGGGAGAAGAACCATGAAAATCATATTTTAATGGAACTAGAATGGGATGAAAATAAAATAGACTTAGAAACTGACAAGGGGGCAAGTGAAAATGAGAATAATAGTGACAATGCTGGAAGAAGATTGGAAGAAAGACCAGACACAAGACCAAGTGAAAGAAAAAGGCAACCTCCTAAATGGATGCAAGATTATGACAATGGAGTAGGACTTTCTTGAAGATGAAGCTAACATGCTGTAGATTGATCCTATGTTCTTTGAAGATGCTGTGAAAAGTCTCAAATGGAGAAAAGCTATGGATGTTGAGATAGAATCCATAGAGAAAAACAATACTTGGACTCTCACTAAGTTGCCTGAACCTGCAAAAAGGATTAAAGTGAAGTGGACCTACAAAACAAAATTCAATGAAAAATGAGAAATTGATAAGTTCAAGGTGCGTTTGGTTGCTAAAGGATACTCTTAAGAACATGGAGTTGATTACACTGAAGTAGGTGCTCCAGTTGCTAGGATGGACATAGTCAGAATGATTATTGCGTTAGCAGCTCAAAAGGACTGGAAAATCTTTCAGATGGATGTAAAGTCAGCATTTTTTCATGGGAACTTAAATGAAGATGTCTTCATTAAGCAGCCAAAAGGGTATGAGAAAAAGGGGAATGAGCATCTGGTTTACAAACTGCATGAAGCATTGTATGGACTAAATAGCCCCTAGAGCCTAGTTTAGTAGGATTGAGGCACATTTTCTGAATGAAGGCTTTAGAAGGTGCAGCAGTGAACAAACATTGTTCATCAAGAAAAATAGAGAAGGGAAGGTTTTGGTTGTGAGCATATATGTAGATGACTTGATTTACACTAGAGATGATGAAAATTTGATGGATGGTTTTAAAAGATCAATGATGAAAGAATTTGACATGACTGACTTAGGAAGAATGAGATTTTTCCTTGGCATTGATATATTTTAACAATATGACAGCATCTACATTTGTCAAGAATATATGCTCAAGAAGTGTTAAAGAAATTTGGAATGATGGAGAGCAATCCAATGACTAGTCCAATTGTCCCAGGCTTCAAACTAAGCAAAGACATTGAGGAGTAGCTACTGATGAGACTTACTTCAAGAATATTGTAGGAGGCCTTATGTACCTTACTGCAACACGACCAAACATGATATTTGCTACAAGTCTCATCAGCAAATATATGGGAACACCTATTGAACTTCACATGCAGGCAACTAAAAGGGTTCTAAGGTATCAAAAAGGGAAAATAAACTATGGGATTCAATATAAAAAATGAAGGAAATGGTGAAGTTTTAGCTTACACAGACAATGATTATGCTAGAGATACAAAAGATAGGAATAGTACATCTGGGAACGTGTTTTTGATGAGCTCAGGAGCAATAGCATGGTCTTTTAAAAAGCAACTTATAATAATGTTATCAACTACTGAAGCAGAGTTTGTGGTGGCAGCTGGATGTGCTTCAAGCCATTTGGATGAGGAGAATCCAGAAGGATCTGGAACACACTCAAGAAGATTGCACCACAATAATGTGTGACAACAGCTTGACGATCAAGCTTTCAAATCCTGTTATGCATGGTCGCAGCAAACACATTGATGTACATTTTCATTTTTTGAGAGAGCTTGCTGGAAAGGGAGAGATTGAACTAGTATATTGCAAGAGTGAGAACCAGGTGGCAGACATTATGACTAAACCTCTAAAGCTTGAAGCATTTCAAAAGCTGCGAAAGGAGCTGGGAGTTTTGATACTACTGATATAAACTAACTGGTTGTAGTAGTTAGTTTAAGGGAGGGAATGATAAAGAAAAGCCCAGTTAGGACTCTTTGATAGTAGTTCAGTTCAATTAGGTCTAGTTCTCGTATGCATGGTGCATGCAAACATGTTTCTTTAAGTATTCGAGATCAATTAGGTTTAGATAATTTACTCCTATTAGGTTTCTTATGTAATAAGCTATAAAAGCAAAGCAAAGTCAGTCTAATAAAGAGCAAGTCATTCCTCCAATTGTTAAGAGTTTTTGATCTTCTGCAAACTTTGTTGATCAAATACACTTTACAGACTGCTCTAAAGATAGAGGAACCTTGGAAGAGAAAAAAAGATAGTGCTTTAAAAGTAGAACCTAATAAGTACAAGAAAGAGAATGCTCTGAAGATAGAAGAACCTGAGAAGCAAAAGAAACAAGTGAGGCCGAGGATCAAGGTTGTCAGCAGACAGAGGAATGAACCCGAGCTGAGTCCTGACATTCCAGCCAGACTGAAGAACAGAATTCTTGGTGAACTGAAGGGAACCGGGTTGAGGCTGGTGGTAGAGAAGCCTCTGTACTAGACGGATTTAAGCGTTGGGCACAATCGGTTGTCGGTCCCAAGGAACCAAGTCAAGAACCGGTTTCTAACTGAAACAGAGTACAGGGCGCTGGAGAGTGGTGGTGTTCTGCGATGGACTCCATAGAGCCTGCGACTGTAATCCGCTTGTAATCCGCTCTTGTTCTCATTATAAGAATAAAAGTGCAAAAGGAATAATACTGTAAAGTCTACCTGCCAAATTTTTTCTGTTACCCTGCGACTCAAGTCGCAGAAGCACTCATGATGTTGCGACAGCTCGAGAGAGAAATATATGATGATACGGCAATGGCACAAGAGAGTAGTAGTGGGCAATGGCACTCTTTTTGTTTCCTGAAGCCTTTGCCAGAGGCACATCATTTCCTTCGGAGACTAGTAGTGGGCGATGACATAAACAACCATCCTTCCATCCCTCATTGAAAATTCTTTCTTCTTTCTCATATCTCACTGCTAAACCGTGTGACTCAAAGAAGCACAAAATGAGTTTACCAAAGAGATACACTGCAAGCACGTCAACCCTAGACCAAGCCTAACCATACCACACATTCTGTTTCAAAAACATCTTCTTCATGACTCAACAAATACTCCATTGAGCAAATTTTTTCATAAAACACAGAAATTTTAAAGTAAAACCCACACCTTCTGTAACCCATGACACTCAATTCGGTGAAAAAGAAGAGGAATAACTTGCCTTGCTCGCATTCCCTGTTCTCGGCACCCTCATGAAAACAACACCGGTTGAGGGCCTTAATGGTAAACCCTATCTGAGACTCGTGCAAGGAGAATGAAATAGATTGTTCCTGGGATTGTTTTGTTTACATGATAGCCCGTAGTGTTTGAAGGGAACAATGAGCGCCTCAATGGGTCTGTTCACCATTTCATCAATACCAAACGGAATGCCAGACGGGGTTAGCCAGGGAGGGGTTCAACTCTATGTTTCTGATTATGCAGGGAGTAACTGTAGGTTCAGGCAAACCACAAGGGGGTTTGTAAATTTCTCTTTATCAATTCCTATTTGTTTTTTATATAAACTAGCTGTCAGTTTTTTATTAGTACTTATTTGTTAGTCTATCAGTAGTTATTTGTTCTTTTATCATTTTTTGTTTGTTCTTTAGATAAACTTGTTCTATGTTTTTTTATTAATAATTATTTGTTCTTTTATCAGTAATTATTTGTTCTTCTACTAGTAGCTGTTTGTTTTTTTATTAATTTCTACTTATTCTTTACATAAATTATATTTGTTCTTTTATTAGCAGTTATTTTGTTTTTCATGAGCAGTTGCTTGTTCTTTTAAAATTGGGAAAAATGAAATAGAACATAAAAGAGGGGAAAAAGAAACAAAAAGGGAAAAAAAAAAGAAAGGGAAAGCATCCATCAGAGAAAAAAAAAAAAAAAAGGCGTTTTCAGGAATGGGGGAGAAAAAGAAACAAAAAAAGTAATTATGAAAATAACGACAAAGAATAGAAAATGGAGAAAAAATAAACAGAAATGCATCAGCAGGAGGGGAAGAAAAAGAAAAAGAAAAGGGTAGCATCCATAAAAAAAAAGATAAAAAATGATAAGCGTCTGCAGGAATGGGAGAGAAAAAGAAACAAAACAATAAAAATTATGAAATAACGAAAAAGAACAGAAAATGGAGAAAAATAAACAGAAATGCATCAGCAGGGATGGGGAGAAAAAGAAACCACAAAAGAGACCCAAGTGTTTCAAACCTACATCACCCACGTCACCTAATTTTTCCCCAGTTCCTTAACTACTCCGCCACTCCCAAAAGCACTCTTAGCCTCCGACAACAATATGTAACTGCCTTCCGTCTCCGGGCTCATGGCTACGCCCGGCTCACACAAGATTTTTTCTATGTAAATAGGAGGCTGAAAATATGTTGCGGATGCGGCCTTCCTGTGAATAAGAGCAGTAGGAAATTGCTCTTGCCAGTATAGTCAGTGTTGTAAAACTTGAACGTCCCTCAAATCGTTAAAATTTTCGGTCTGTAGTTTAACCGGTTTAATCGGTTGAGCCATTAGATCAAACACATTTTATATTTGTATTTTAAGGACTAAGAGTGCTTTTGTTACCAAAAAACAAAATAATGAGACCTTAAATGAAACGTATACATAATAAAATACTAAGTTGATACTTTTACCTATATAAAACTCTTTCACATTAACCTAAATCTCTCACTTCCCAAAAGCGCCGCTCACTCTTCTTTTTCTGTTCCTTCTCTCTTGCTCGCATGGTTTCCCTCTCTCTTCCCTTTCTCTCTTCGGGGCCGCAACACATTTCTCTCACTTCCCCGAACAAGATCGGCCACCAAGGCAAGTACCAGAGAAAACAATACGTCGGTTATCAAAACATAGGACAAAAAGGGGCTCCTCATGCGTCCCCCTCCATCATGTACCATGTGTTTTTAGCGAGAAACTTGAGATACAAATTGATTCTTGTGGATGAAATCGGTCGTTCATCACCTTCCACATTGGTTTTATTTTATTTTATTTTATTTTTTTACAATTCTTAAATACTATTTTCAGAGCGCTGGTTTTATTCCAATTTCACAAGTCGCCGGTTTGATGTTTTTGGGCCATTTTTCCCGGTTTTCGACCGATTTTGACTAATGACAGAATACGCTGGTAGCCGGGCCGACAGAGCGGACAGTTCGCGGTCAAATAGGTTGGACCGGCCGGTCCGGTCCAACTTTGGCAACACTAAATATAGTCAAATAACAATTAGAACACCTCCTAATATATAAATAAAATAATTACGAAAATATCAAAGAAAAATACTTAATACTTAAATTAAATGATCGAATAAAAATAACTTTAGTCTTACAGTATTATCAATTTTGAGGTTTCAATATCCTTCTAACCTGTAGTACAAACAAAATTTAGCCGTGCTTTAAAAGAAAGAAAAGACAGTGGAGAGATGGATGAGAGAAGCCACAAGTCTAGCTGTTCTCTTAAATATGAAAAAGAAATTAACCTAATTTAAAAATTATGTGAGCACTCCAAACTTTTTGTACTCACTCCGTCCCGAGTAGATTGCAACATTTGCAATTGCACGAAAATTAAGGAAAGACTACCAATTTACATTTTTGCTCCTCTTAACATTTTTCTTCTCGCGTACCCCTTGCTCGTATGTTCACGTCTGGCTTGGTTTAGGGAGCTCGGCAAGAGGCGACAGCGGAGGAAGTTAAGAGGCGACAGTGGCAGAGAGCGGGAGACGATGGTGGATGAGGGTGAAAGGCGACAGTGGAGGAGGGCGAGGGCGAGAGGCGATGGCGGAGGAAGGCGAGAGATGGCGATGGTGGAGGAGTGCAAGAAACAGCGACGCTCAAGCCCGCTCTGGCCTCGATTCTCCTACTCCATCATGGCCCTGATTCGCAGCATCCATCCTAGATTCGCAACCTTCATCGTCGATTCGTGGCCTCTGTCCTCGATTAGCCACCGTCCATTAGTCGCTCGCGGCCTCCATCCTAGAATTGCCGCCACCCATCAGTCGTTCGAGGTGGCTCGTAATCCATCTATTAGGAGTGTGTATATAGCTATTTATTATGCTTGTATTCGTAACCTGTTGTATGTAGACTTCTCTTACGATAAGTTATGCAGGTTTCTTAGCATTCAAGTAGGATTCTACTTCTTGACTTGAGATACGTCTCTAGATTGTATAAGTACCTTGACAAAGCTGTCATATGAATATAACAAATGGAAAATACCTTCCATTCGAAATCTTTCATGGTATCAGAGCATGTTTCGGTTCTGATTTCCTGATCATACCTCCTGAGTATTAATTCTTGGTTGATTGCTTCCTGACCGAAAAGGATGTCTGGCGGTGACAAGAGAACTTCCAGCAGCGGCAGCAGCGTTCCACCAAGCAATGATCCATTGTCTCCTTATTACCTTGGCTCATCAGATACACCAGGAATCACATTGGTGTTCTGTCAGCTAAAAGGAGATAATTACCCTACATGGCGACGGGCCATGTTAAATGCTCTACGAGCAAAGAACAAGACAGCGTTTGTTGACGGCACTCTTGAGCAACCTGAAGACAATGATTCCGAAGCAAAGGTATGGGAGAAGTGCAATTCCATGGTGATCTCATGGATCTTTAATTCCCTTTCTCCAGAATTACATGGAAGCGTCGCTTATGCCAACACAGCCAGAGAGATGTGGCTTGAGCTGGAGGACAGGTTTTCTCAGGGCAATGCTCCTCGCGTGCATGAGTTAAAAAGGGAACTCGCCCTCATGCAACAGAAAGACTTATCTGTAGTGGCCTACTACACTAAGTTAAAAGAACTCTGGGACGAGCTCGACACCTATAACAAGGTGCCCTCATGCACATGTGGCGCAATTAAAGAGATGATGGCCGGAAGAGAGGATGAGAAGCTGCATCAATTTCTCATGGGTCTAAGTGACCAGTTCAGCATAATCCGGTCACAAATCCTGAACATGGAACCTCTTCCATCTATCAACAAAGCATATGCCTTCGTGGTAAAAGAAGAAAGACAACTAGGCGTAGCGATGCTTAAAACTCCGGGAATTGAAGTTGCCTTTGCTGCAAGGAAAATACAAGGCAAAAATCTTGTAGAGAAGGAATCAAAAGGGCCATGCACACATTGTGGAAAGATCGGTCATAGCTCTGACATGTGCTTTGAAATCATTGGATACCCAGAATGGTGGCAAGGGAAGAAGAAGACTGCTGGCAACTTAAACAAACCAGGGAAGAAAGACAGTCGACCTTCAGTAAACAAGGTAGCGTCGGGCATGGTCAGCAACACAAAGGATCAGCTGCCCTTTACGCAAGCTCAGATGGACCAGATTCTAGCGATGATCGCTGGACAGAAACAGGAGAGCCAAGTCAACTATGTTGGTAAGAAACACTTGCACTGGGTGATAGACAGTGGAGCCTCGGAACACATGGTTCACTCCAGTGAATCTCTTGAAAACATACGAGTCACGAAAGAAGGAGCTGTAGTAAAGTTGCCAAATGCTCATGACTTGCCAATAGAGTCATACGGAACAGCCAACTTATCACAAAATATAAAACTTGATGATACTCTTTTTGTTCCAGCCTTTACGTGCAACTTAGTCTCTGTCAGCAAGATTACCCAGCAACTCAACTGCTCTGTGACCTTCTTTCCAACTTTTTGTATATTTCAGGACCTGACCTCGAGGAAGCTGATTGGCAAGGGTGAGATGAAGGATGGCTTGTACTACTTTCAGGAGATCAAGGCACCATTCATTGCTTCAGCCAACAAAAGTGTTTCTCAGGAGACTTGGCACCAACGCCTAGGTCATGTACCCTTACATAAACTCTCCTCCATACCTCAACTATTTGGAGTTTTGATCCAAGACAAAAATGAACCTTGTGAAGTATGCTTTCGTGCGAAGCAAACTAGGAAGTCCTTCCCGATTAGCTTGAACAGGTCTGAGTCTGTGTTTGACCTAGTTCACATGGACATATGGGGACCATATAAAACTCCATCTTTGTTTGGGTCTCATTATTTTTTAACCTTAGTAGATGATCACAATCGTTGTACTTGGACTTACCTTACAAAAAGAAAGTCAGATGCTTGCTCTTGCCTCATCTCTTTTCATGCTATGATTAAGAACCATTTCAAAAAAACCATTGGAACCATTAGATGTGACAATGCCCTTGAGTTTACAGCTGGTCCTATGTTAGCTTTTCTACAAGAAAATGGAATTTTCCTTCAAACCTCATGCATTGAAACCGCTCAACAAAACGGCATAGCAGAGAGAAAGCATAGGCACCTGTTAGAAGTTGCCAGAGCACTTCGCTTCCAAGCGCATTTGCCCATTAAGTTTTGGGGTGAATGCATCCAAGCAGCAACGTACCTCATAAATCATACCCCAACCCCTAACCTCTTAGGCAAAAGCCTTCTTGAAATTCTGCACTTTAAAACTGTCTCCATTGACCACTTGAGAGTTTTCGGTTGCCTATGTTATGTTCATCATAGGACCCATGATAAGTTTGAAACCAGGTCAAAGCCGTGTGTGTTTCTTGGTTATCCACAAGGTCAGAAGGGTTACAAAGTATGGGATTTAGAAACACAAAAATTATTTGTGTCGAGGGATGTTGTCTTTTATGAAAATAAGTTCCCGTTTCAAACTCAAACCTCCTTACCATCCCATCCATCTCATGAAATCGTACATAATGACTCTGAAGTCCAGGACACACACGCAACTTCTCACAGAAGCCATGAACCCCAAATGGGGGAGTTGGGAGAAACTGGTTCGCCTACTTCCAGTGATGTTCCTCAAGCAAGCCGACCTCAAAGGCTGAGGAAACCCCCCCCCTACTTAAATGAATATGTCTGTGATATACCGAAAGTGAACATGCCATCCTCTTCCGCATCTGAGGCCAAAGCAGTCACCTCAGGTAAGGCCTATCCCATCTCAAGGTACTTATCATATGCAAATCTGAGCATAGAATATAAAGCATACATTGCAGCTATCTCCTCTCAAGATGAACCACATAACTATGCTTAGGCGGTGAGGGATCCTCTTTGGTTAGAAGCTATGAAGGCCGAGGTGAAAGCCTTGGAGGATAATGGTACTTGGACACTTGAGGAACTCCCTGATGGGAAAGAACCCGTGGGCTCGAAATGGGTATACAAAATAAAATACAAGTCAGATGGAAGCGTTGAACGCTACAAAGCTAGACTAGTAGCGAAAGGATTTTCTCAGAAAGAAGGAATAGATTATGTTGAAACTTTTGCTCCTGTGGCTAAACTCACTTCTGTTCGATGTCTTTTAGCAGTGGCAGCAAAGAAAAGATGGGAACTCCATCAGATGGATGTGAACAATGCATTTTTACAAGGTGATCTCTCTGAAGAAATATACATGGCCCCTCCTCCAGGGATCGTGGAACCAGGAGATAAGCGAGTTTGCAAATTAAAGAAGTCTTTGTACGGCCTCAAGCAAGCCCCACGACAATGGTTCCAAAAGTTCTCCAACACCCTTGTAAGGTACGGCTTTGAACAGTCTACAGCAGATCACTCCTTGTTTACTTCTCAAACAGGTGATACCTTTACTGCTGTGTTACTTTATGTTGACGATATGATCATAGCTGGAAATGATCATAAGGCGATACAAAAATTGAAGGACTACTTGAATAAAGAGTTCCACATCAAAGATTTGGGGAAGTTAAGATATTTTCTTGGACTTGAAGCTGCAAGGTCGCCTGACAGAATCTCTCTTTCCCAACGTAAATATACACTTGACATACTAAAGGAAGCAGGAATGTTTGGGTGCAAACCCGCTCGAGTTCCATTGCCGCAACAACACCACCTGGCCTCGAAAGAAGGAAGAAAGTTGGAAGACTCTGGCCCCTATTGGAGACTCATTGGAAGGCTTATCTACCTCACCATAACGCGTCCAGACATTGCTTATTCGGTTAACTTCTTGAGTCAATTCATGCATCAACCAACTGAAGCTCAATTTGAAGGAGTCATGCATATACTTCGGTACCTAAAAGGTACCCCTGGCCTTGGACTATTTTTCGCAGCACAAGGAGACCTGGACATTCATGTGTACAGCGACGCTGACTGGGCAGGTTGTCCTATCTCGAGGAAATCCACTACAGGCTACATCACATTTCTTGGCAATGCACCAGTATCATGGAAATCAAAGAAATAACCTACAGTATCGAGATCTTCAGCAGAAGCAGAGTATAGAGCCATGGCTTCTGTTACAAGTGAACTCGTATGGTTGAAGTCCTTGCTTGGTTGTCTTACTGTCGAACAGACATCCCCTATGCAACTTCACTGTGACAACATGGCAGCTATCCACATTGCCAAGAATCCCGTGTTTCATGAACGTACCAAACACATTGAGATAGATTGCCACTTTGTTCGTGAGAAGATGCAGTCAAAGGACATTGAGGCAGTGCACACTTTCAGTAGTCAGCAGGTTGCAGACGTGCTTACTAAAGCTCTAGGTCAAGAGCAATTTCAGAACCTTATTACCAAGTTAGGCATTCGCAACATCCATGCACCAACTTGAGAGGGGGTATTAGGAGTGTGTATATAGCTGTTTATTATGCTTGTATTCGTAACCTGTTGTATGTAGACTTCTCTTAGGATAAGTTATGCAGGTTTCTTAGCATTCAAGTAGGATTCTACTTCTTGACTTGAGATACGTCTCTAGATTGTATAAGTACCTTGACAAAGCTGTCATATGAATATAACAAATGGAAAATACCTTCCATTCGAAATCTTTCACCATCTTGTTGGAGGTCGCTCCGCCCTCGTTGGCATCGGCCGAGCCCACTCTGTCCTCGTTGGTGTCGGCAGGTGCCATGTCTGGTAGAGGAGGGGAAAAAGCTCACCAGAGGGAGGGAGAGAGAGAGAGAGAGAGAGAGAGAGAGAGAGAGAGAGAGAGAGAGAGCGAGAGAGATGGAGGAAGTGAGAGAAAGAAAAAATGGGGCATGGAATGGAGAGAGATGGATTAAAATAGGTATAATGGTAAATGAGGTATGAAAAAGTTATTAAAAAAAGAGATAATATAAAATTATGAGGCTACAAAATAAAATGGAACAAGAGATATGGAATGAAGAGAATATTATTCTAAAATTGCCCTACATAAATCTAAAAGATTAAAAATAACTAGATTGTCTTAATATGATTTCAACTGAAATTTCACTTACATGGTTTACAAGCCTTCGAAAAAATAAGCAAAGTCAAAACCAATATCAGACTTATAGGCTAAGGAGAGCTTTTGGCTGACTTTTCAATAAAGTTTCTTTTACTAATAAAAAAATGTCTAATTTTGACTATGATGCAGTCATTATCTCTCAAAACTCAAAATATGAAAATAGTAGAGCTGTTTCTTAGCTTTTCACAACATATTGAATTATCTCTATCGGAGCTTGGTAAGAAAGTTATGACCAACATATAAAGACATGTCTAAATTGCCCATAATCACCTAAATAGCTCTATTTTGCACTTAATATCTTCAATTGCATCCTAAGTCAAAATATAATAAATATATTTGGATAAAAAATAAATACAAATACTAAACATTACGGAAGAAGTGAGGATTGGACCAAGATAGTGCCTAAAAATGCTACCTGGGAAATTTACTTAGACCTTATTTGTGATTAACCTAACTTCTGGAGCTCATAAGGGCAAGAGCTTTGTTATGATTTAAAAAATAATATTTGATGTTCTTTAAAAAAAATACTAGGGGACAAAATACAAATATTTTGAATAAAATGGTGTATTCGGTAACTTTATTCAATAAAAAATTTTTAATTATGCCCTTTATTTAATATTTTACCAGCTCATGTCAAGTTAACCAAGTTTTTCATGTGCTTTTTTAAAGAATAATACCAATAAAGTTACTACTATAATATTTTTTGGGGACAAAACTATAAACTTGTAATATACAAAATGTACTCATTTAAAACTATTTGGTACAAGGATGGTTTAACAAGGGTGTACAATCTCTCATAGGTGGAAATGATAAAATTAAAAAAAAACTTCTAATTATGGAATAAAAAAGATAAAAGTAGTTATTATTACTCATTTATTGAAATTCACAGAAAACAATAATAAAAAATAATTCCCAAAAGTCCCTCATTTGCACCACTTCCTCTCATTTCACATTCTAATTGATCATAGAGCTCAATAAGGTGTGGCAATAACCATGGGATTATTCAACCTTTAGATGCCGACTCTAAATTTCTCTTAATTCTTTAAGCCCTTGCCCTTGGCGTCACTAGGGAGCTTCCAGTTGAAATGGAACAAGACTTGAGCCAAAGAAAGCTCTATGTTGGGCTACACGAACAGGATGTTGGGGCAAATCCTCCATCTGCCGTCGAATGGAATGTACTCTATGTTCCATTTTCATCATTTAAATTTGCACAATAACTTCTTTCATCCGAGTCCTCAAATAAATTAGGCAACTTAATTGTTGATTGATTTTGTTCTTCAACTTTATCACTTTGCAGCTTGGTTACTTCAATGTTACACAAGGCTTTACCATGAATTCCTATATCAATGAGCTTGAAATGCTCCTTCATCTTGTTGGTTGCCTCAGTAAACTTTTCATCTCCATCATATTGTAGTTCAAGCTTAAGTCTCATCACCTCCTCTTTGTACTCTACATCAAGATCAACACCATCATCACTTTCACTGCTTTCTTCCTCTAGGTTTTCATCTTTATCCTCATCATTATGTTCAACATATATCTTAATGTTACCATATTTCACTGCATGCTTTATCATGTCCCTTATGCTTGAATCATCATATATGACATGTAAGCCACGATTTAGACATGCTTTAGGTTCTTTATAATAAATACTCTTGATGTCCATCATCTTAACACCCAAGTCCTTTAAAGCATCTAACAAGTACCAATATGTAGGGGTGAAAGTTTCGGGTTTCAAGTTTCGGGTCAGGTTTGGGCCAAAACCCGAAATAAATAAGGTCCTTCATGATTTGAAATACAAAGCTGAATTGACTTGAAATTGAGGGAGGACCCGAATGACCATAAACCAAATTTTTTAGGGTTGGATTCGAGTTAACCCAACCAACCCGTTTGTAATGTGATTCGGTGAGGAGATCAACGGCGGGCCAAACAGGGAAGGTGACAAGCAACAATGGCCAAGGCAAGGTGAGGCATCCTAAAGGAGGAGATCGATGGCAACAAGCAAGCAAAGTAAGGTGAAATGCGATGGCCCATGTGAGAGGAGGGAGGAGGTGGTCGTGTGAGGCAAGGCAAGGTGAAGGCTGTGTGATGGAGGGAGAAGGGAGGAATAGACAATGCAAAGGATGGCGATGCGAAGGATGATAAACAGCTGTGAGAGGTCAATGACCAAGGTAGGATAGCGGCACAAGGGCGGGGTGAAGCGAGGGCAACTAGATGGCGAGTCGAAGTAAGGAAGGAGGTGCCGCATGAAGGAGAATCAAATATGAGGTGAGGAAGGTGGAGAAAAGATGAAGTTACTAAGTTTGTTAGATAGTGTTAAGGAATTAGGTTAGGCAAGGATTTTTTTATTGGGAAGGGAGTTAGTTTAAGGTTGGGCTGCCATGGGTTGAAGGAATTAGTGGCTTAGATATAGGCTAGGTTAGGGATTTTGGGCTAATTCAGGTTAGACCCGAACCAACCCAATTTTTTTTCTTTATATCGTCAAGTTCAGGTCAACCCAAATGAAACATTTCCTTCTTCTTGACCCAACCCTAACCCGATATTTTGGATTGGGTTTCGGGTTGGATATCAAGTTAGGTTCATTTTCTTACACACCTACTAGCATGATATCATGCCATGCTTATATTCCTTAGAACATGTCTTATAATCAACATATACATTTTTTCTCCTTATTCAAACTTACCACCATAATAAATGATCATAGTAAATACACCTATTCTGAATTTATTATAATAAAACAACCAAATTGGGTACCTTTAAGTCTTACTCTGAACACCCACAACACCAACTTAATTGTGAATATTCATCCGACAGCTCCCGCCTCTGTCTTGCACTGATTTCAATTCCACTTACTGTTGTCATTTTTTTTATAAAAATTTCTTTGCTTCCTTTGACCAAACGAAAGACCTAATCTTTTAGAACAATAATTAAGGTGCTAAGTGTTTCTCTTTTCTAGTCAAATCAAATAAAATAATCATAATATCCCATATTCTAACAGCCCTCAACAAAAAGCAAGTCACTCCACCTTTTTATTTAACCCAAAACCAACAATGTTTCACTCACATGCGATCACATGACTACTTTCATCAATTGCTAGACTTAAGTAATCTGAGTTCAAAAGTTCGAAGGCTCCTGTTATGTAAGTCAAAGTTCCAGGGCCAACTCTAGTGAGTTGTTAAAGTTTGAGGACTTCTGTCATACTTTAGCCTTAAAATTTTGTACCTTTGAAAGTTGAGATCACTCACTCAACTGTTTGGTTGAATAAAAAACACTTGAACAATTGACGTGTTTAAACTCTCTAAGGTATTCACACAAATTAGTTAGATCACCACACCTCTTCAATGAAGTTGGTTGGTGAGTTCTACTTGTGTTTACAGTGCTAGTTTGCATCCTTTAGGGAAAATAAGAAAGAAGTGCGGCTAGGATTTAAGAACTCTTTTTCCTAATTTTTTCCATAAGGGTTCTCTATAAGAAATGCATACTATAGATCCCTATATATAGTGAAATGTGAATCCTAAGCCATCTAGGTTTCATACCCTAACTTAATTGGGTCTAATTTCAGTTACAACTACGGGCTTAATTTTTTGACCAATAATTTATCCAAAATTATGATGAAACCATTAACAAAGAATTTGATCCATTCTCTCAAATAATCCGGTTGCCTTTAAGTGTATAATCCTACAAGCTTCTATTACATTGATAATAATCATAAATCATATTTATGGTCAAAACAATAAACAATGTCTAACAATAGATCACTGCTACCTAAATGATAAGATAGTTAGTGACTCGACTAAACCTCAATGATCATTTTTTGTATATAGCTTTGTCCCTTTATCTGAGATATCAAGATTGAGCATGAGACATGAAACAGCAACATCCTTTTATAGCTAAATCTTTGGTTTCTTGATTCTTGAGTAGACTAATTAATAAATGATGACATTGATATCTTATATCAACTCATCTGATTATGGCCATGCATTTTGTCACTCCTTTTATATATGAGAGATAAATCTCATCTTAATCATGTAAATCTCTTTACATGATATATGACATACCCAATAACCACTTTTATGTTCACTCGGTTGTGAACAATAAAGGGTAATATCAAAGTATATGACTTACATGTAGGAAACCTTGATTACCTTAGGTCAAAGAACTGCATATACCATCATCACCATGAGAACTGCTTATGGTATTAATATAATGATTCATGTATCATTCTCATGGCGGGGTTGTCCAGAACACAAATTCTCTAATTTGTATCCGTATGTAAACTATATATCTTAAATTAGTTTTCACATGTGCTAGTCTTTATGTGCTAGTCACAGTAATGCATGAAAATGAGCTTCTTATGTTTGAAAATGTAGAGCCAGAAACTCTAAATCTCCGATTAATTACCACGTTCTAGCTGGTAATAAAACAAAGATTCATCAGCTTGTTGAGTCTCTAATCCGATCAACAATCTGGAAATGGGCCAGAGTCTCCAAACTCACCGTCCTCGTCACCTTCGCCAAACTCACTAGCTCCTCCTAGAGATCAGCCAAGCTGCCTCCTGGCCCGAGGCCGTTGCCTCTCATTGGGAACCTCCACAACCTCGTCGGGGGCCTTCCGCACCGACGCTTCCTGGAGCTGGCACAGAAGTGTGGGCCACTGATTCATCTCAAGTTGGGAAAGGTGTCTACCATCGTGGCCTCCTCCCCGAAGATGGCCAGGGAAGTGCTAAAGACTCACGACAGCGTTTTGGCTTACAGGCCGGCAATGGTGGCATTGAAGGCCATCACCTGCAACCACACTGACATTGGCTTCTCCCCCTACGGCAGCTACTGGCGGCAGCTGCGCAAGATCTGCACCACCGAGCTCCTCAGCGCCAACTGCGTTCTCTCCTATCGCTCCATCCGGGAGGAGGAGGTCGCCAACTTGAACTTGGTCGCCTCCATCCACTCCGCCCGGGGCCAGCTGCCAGTCAACCTCACGCAGAAGATATTCTCGCTGACGTTTGGGAAATATCACAAAAAGACACCTAATACTTAAAGCATAAATTAATTGATCGAATAAAAATAACTTTATTCTCACGGTATTGTCAACTCCGAGGTTTTAATATCCCTCAACCCATAGTACAAAATTCAGCAGTGCATTAAAGAAAGAAATGATGGCGGAGAGATGGATGAGAGAGGAACCGCAGGTTTAGTCTTCTTAAATATGAAAAAAAAGGTAAATTGCACCCGTGGCCTCAAATATTTTATTATTATTCTATTTTGGATCTTAACCTTAAAATTTTATATGAAACGTCCGTAATCTCAATTTTTTATTCCATTTTAAATCATTAAAAGATGGAAAGCCTTAAAAATAACGGAAATAGTCACGTGGCATGCCAGGTTGCAGCAGTTGGTCACATGGCATAATGAATCACTAGCTATAGATGCTTGCAATTTGCCACATTAGACATTTAGGGCCTACGTTATAAAAAATGAAGAAATTTAGGGCTTATATGGGGTTAGCCCATATCTCTCCTTCCTCCTCCCTCACTCGCCACCTCCAGCCCTCCCCGCCGCCTCTGGCCTCGGCCGATTCCTCTACTTTCCATTCTTTTTCCCAACCATGTCCAACGAATCGTTGCCTTCTCCTCTGCCTCCCCAAGATCCTTCCACAAACTCATTGCCGCTGTCACCTCTCAAAGCCACTCTCCCCTCCCGGCGTCGCCGCTTGCTTCCTCGCCCAATATTCCCACTGCACGGTTGTCACACCAAATCCGCGTCGGTTGCCACCCCATTGATGGTCTCCTGATGAGACTATTGGCCTGATCGGTGCGTATCGCGACAAGTGGTATGCTCTCTCAAGGCCACACACTGGCAAGAGGTGGTAAAAGCTGTTTCGCGGCGTTGCGCCACCGCCTCCCTTACCGAGACCATTGTCCAATAACCACAAGATGGAAAAGCTCTGGAAGAGCTACTGAATCAAGATCCAGTGGGCTAGATCACTGCCGCCTGATACGTACTGGCTGACAGAAGAAACTAGGGGAGTGTTCAGACGAGTTTAGGGTTTGGTTGATGAGGGAGATACGGGATGGTGGTGACTTAGGGGATTTGACGGGGGATGGTGGCGCGGTGAAATAAGGACGACCGGCTAGGGGGAGCGGTGGTCTGAGGTTTTGAGGGAGGGGAGTGACAGTTGAGGAAAATTTCAGTTTTTGAGAAAAGGAAACAAAAAATCAGGGACCTAGGCTGTTATTTACTTTTTATTCTTTTTATTCTTTCTTCCTTGTCCACGTTAGTGCCACAATGGCAAATTACCCACGCTAGCTTGCCATGTAGCTAGTTCCATCAATTTTGACATTTTTCATTTGCTAAAGGTCTAAAATAGAAAAAAAAATTGAGGTTAAGTACGTCTCATTTGAGATTTTGAGGTTATGGTCCAAAATAAGACAATAATAAAATATTATGGGCCACGGGTGCAATTTACCTGAAAAAGAAATGATCTTTTCTAAAAGGCCAAAGTACACTAGAGGTCTCTGAACTTTCTCAACTCATACAAGTTGGTCCTCAAACTTGAACTCAGTCGGCAGGAGCCCTCCAACTTTGTAACTTGATACGTATTAGTCCAACTTGTTGACTTGACTCATTTTTCTCATAGCTTAAATATATGAAGAGCCCTCAAATTTGACAACTTAGTTAAGTTCGCCATCAAACTAGAACTTTGATTGTACTAGGCCTTAAACTTTACAATAAACAATGAGTATCATAAAAATTAATTAAAATTAATTATAAACTAACTTAAAATTAATTTTTTTAGGTTTGGTAAAGAAAAAATTTATGAAATTAGTTAATTCATAAAAATTAATTAAAGTCTTTTTGGTTTAGTCTGTATTGTAGATCAAGTTTGTGGATGAACTGACCTAATGTCAGGGCAACAAAGCAAAAAATAAAAAGAAAAGAATACTTACATAATTCACATGACTTGTAATAATTATTAGTTATTAATAAAGTTGTGAATAGAAACTAGTTCATGGGCCATTTTATTTTGTATTTATTCATAGTGTGTAAAGTAAAATTATATTTTATGCTAAGCACCAAAGAGGGGGGAAATTAAAGCAAAGTAAAATTAAATAGAAGTAGAAACAAAAAATATACATTTTATACTATAGGTGGTTATTTGCATTTTTCTAGGTATACCATTATTATGGTTGATGGAATTAAAGGTTGTTATTAGTCAAACTTTGTCACAAATTTTTTGTTTCATATTTTTTTTATCAAACATATTTTTTGTATTATGTTATTTTCTCATTCTAGATAATACATTATTTTATAGCTAATTTTACATTTACCTTATAAGCACCTGAAAAATATTTTTTTTGAATTAATTAATTTTAACAAATTTTTCTTTACTCAACCTAAAAAATCAATTTTAATTAATTTATAATGAATTTTAATTAATTTTAATGATCTTTATTATTTGTTGTAAAATTTAGGGCCTAGTACAATCCAAGTTCTAGTTTGATGACCAAGTTAAATGAGTTGTCAAAGTTTGATGGCTTTTAATGTATTTAAACCATTAAAAAAGAAGTCAAATCATTGAATCAATGAGTTGGACTAAAACGTACAAAGTTACAAAGTTGAAGGGCATCTACAGACCGAGTTAAAGTTGAAGGACAAACTCGTACAATTCCTAATAGTCCCTCTTTTATGCCACTTCCTCCTGTTTCACTGTCTAATTGATCACAGAACTCGGTAAGACATGTCAAGAACCATTAGATCATTCAACCTTTTGATGCTAGCTCTGAATTTCTTTGATATCTCCAAGTCCTCGCCTTTGGCACCGTTGGGGAGCTTCGAATCGAAATGGAACAAGAGCTAAGCACACAGGAAGCTCCATATTGGTTTGTGTGAATAGGATGCCAAGGTAGATCCTCCGCCCATCACTGAAAGGAATGTACTCCGTGTTCCACTTTCATAAGTTGAATCTGTGCAATAACTTCCTTCTTCTGAGTCCTCAAAGAAAGCAAGCAACTCAATTGTTGATTGATTTCATTTCTCAGTTTTAGCACTTTGCAGCTTGCTTACTTCATAGTTACACAAGGCTTTACCACGAATTCCTACATCAATGAGCTTGAAATGCTCTTTCATCTTCTTAGTTGCCTTGGTAAAGTCCTCATCTTCATCCGATTGTAGTTTAAGCTCAAGCCTTCTTGCCTCCTCTTTCATCTCCATATCAAGATCAACACCTTCATTATTCTTACTGCTTTCTTCCTCTGGGTTTTCATCATTATCCTCATCGTTATGTTCAACATATATCTTAATGTTACCATATTTCACTGTATGCTTTATCATGTCCTTTATGCTTGAATTATCATGTATGACATGTAAGCCACGACTTAGACATACTTCAGGTTCCATTTAATAAATATTTTTGATGTCCATAACCTTAACACCTAAGTCCTTTAAAGCATCTAACAAGCACCAGTATGATATCATGTCATCCTTACATTCCTTAAAACATGTCTTATAATCAACATATGCATTCTTTTCTCCTTATTCAAACTTACCACCATAATAAATGATCACAATAAATACACTCATTCTGAATTTATTACTAGTAAAACAACCAAATTGGTTACATTTAATTCTTACTCTGAACACCCACAACACCAACTCAGTTGTGAATATTCATCCGATAACTACCCGTCTTTGTCCCGCACTAATTTCAATTCCACTAACTGTTGTCTCTTTTTTTTTTCCACTTCTTTGCTTCCTTTGACCAAATGAAAGCCATGATCTCCCAAAAAAATAATTAAAGGGCCAATTTTTTTCTCTTTTCTTGTCGAATCAAATAAAATACTCTTAATATCCCTTATTCCAGCAGCCCTCAACAAAACCAAGTCATTCACCTTTTTATTTAACCCAAAACCAACGCCGTTTCACTTACGTGTGTTCACATGGCTGCTTCCATCAGCTGCTGGACTTAAATGATCCGAGTTCAAAAGTTCGAAGGCTCATGCTGTCCGAGTCAAAGTTCTAGGGCCAACTCCAGCGAGTAGCTAAAGTTCAAGGGCTTTTGTCGTACTTTAACCTTAAGATTATGTACCTTTGTAGGTTGAGATCTCTTACTCAATTGTTGGGTTGAATCATAAAACTTGAATAATTGAAGAGTTCAAGCTCTCTAAGGTATCTACATGAACCAGTTGGATCACCACGCCTCCTCAACGAAGTTGGCTGGAGAGTTCTACTTATGTTTGCAGTGCTAGTTTGCATCCTTCAAGAAAAATAAAGGAGTCTTTTTCTTAATTTCATCTACAAGGGTTCTCTCTAAGAAATGCACACTATATATCCCTATATATAGTGATATGTGAATCCCAAGCCATATAAGTTTCATACCTTAACTTAATTGGGTCTAATTTCGGTTACAATTATGGGCTTATTTTTTGAGCTAATAATTTATCCAAAATTACCATAAAACCATAACAAATAATTTGACATGTGCACTCAAATAATCCAATTGGCTTTAGGTGTATAACTCTATAGGCTTCTATCACATTGACAATAACCATAAATCATATTTATAATCACAAACAATAAATGGTGTCTAACAATAAATCACTACTACCCAAACGATAAAATAGTTAGTGACTCGACTAAAGCTCCACAATCATTTTTCTGTATATAGCTTTGTCCCTTTATCTGAGATATCAAGATCTAGCATGATATATGGAACGTGTCATCCTTTTATAGCTTAATTTTTCGTTTCTTGATTCCTGAGTAGCCTAATTAATAAATGATGATATTGATATCTCATATCATCTCATTTGATCATGGTCATGCATTTCCTCAGTCTCATTCAATCAAAGGACTCAGAGATATCACTCCCTTTATATATAAGAGATAAATCTCATCTTGATCATGTAAATCCCTTCATATGATACGTAAGATACCCAATAACCACTTTTGTATTCACTCAATTATGAGCAACAAAGGGTAATGTCAAAGTATGTGACTCACATATATAAAACCTTAATGACATTAGGTCAAAGAACAACATATACTGTTATCTCTATGAGAACCGCCTATAATACTGATATAATGATTCATGTATCATTCTTATGGCAGGCTAGTCTAGAACACAAATTCTCTAATTTGTACCCATATGTAAATTATATATCTTATATTAGTTTCCACATGTGTTACTCTTTATGTGTTATTCAACTCACTCAACAAAAATACTCAATCAGTGACATTTAATAATACTATTATTTTAGGGGTATAATTGTATTTTGTCTTGTTACGTATAAACAAAAGAACAAACATAATTATTAGGGTAATGCCTCAATAAAATATAATGACTTATGAGTAAAATACAATCATTTTATGATTGGCTTTTGGGCACACCCTAACAACTAAAGCAAGGGTTATATTGAAGACAATGGTGAAAATGATGGATTAAAAAACCTAGGGGCTAGAGTATTAGACAAAGAAAAATTGAAATTAAAATTTACATTTTTTTTCCATTTTTCATGTTTTGCCACCTAAGCAAATTTGAGGATGCCTAAAATTGCTCCTAATAAGTAATATTAATGGCAAATTTACAGCAACAAAATACTAGTAATTAAATTGCTCCATTAAATAAACCTTGGTGTCAATTTTGTGTATTCTCCCTAAAAAATTTAGCCCGTTGTCGATAAAGGTCGCTCCCTATGGTCCACGGTCCACACAACATCACTTGGTGTATGGCATACTTTTCCTGCGAATCATGGGGCCGCAAAACACAAAGCAGTTGAAATTTCCCTCACCCACGCACATCGTTATTTTCTGGTTTACGTTCAACTCAAAATTTTTTTCTTTGTATTACCTTTGTTTTTCAATACTTCACCGTAAGTTTTAAGGGAAGTTAAAGAAAAACTGAGCTTATTTTGTAGAAACGTAAAGAAATACTACTATCGACTATTTACTTGTCTTATATGAATAAGTATTAAAAACTAAATTTTTCTAAAATTGAATGAAAAAAACAATAGTCAACTAAATTGAAACCAAAATAATAATATTATTAATAGTTACCAAATGAAATTTTGAAAAATAATTTTTGGAACTAAAAGCTCTTTTCTAGCGCATACATATACAACTAATGTGTTTATGCATCATTAAGATACAAATCTACCAATCAACAGTAAATTAAAATTAGAAATGATTGACTAATGTTATCATAATGTGCTATAATTATACATATATGATATTACATCCTTAATTTTTATAAAAATACTACCTTCATCTCATAATATTTTGGTCTTAAACATTTTTATTTACGGGTAAATTTCATTTATGGTCCCTAACCTTTTGAACATATCCTAAATGGGTCCCTAACCTTTCATTTTGTACTATTAAAGTCTTTAACCTCCCTATTTTGTCATAATCATGATCATTCCGTTAATTTCACAGTTAAATGTGATGGAATTTTAGGGAAAAATAACAACATTTATCCTATATTTTCTTCTTCCCACTCAAATCATCATGAACCTAATAAATCTAGCTCTTTAATCACTGTCTCCACCTCTCTTCCACCCAACAGCCGGAATTTCTACGAGGACAGCCGAACCACCACCATGATGCAGCCTGCCGGTGCCGGCCAATGAAGGCAGCAGGGGAATGTAGAAAGGTGGTGGCGGAGGAGGAGTGGAATAAAAGGGAGGCGGTGGAGGGGAAGGCTCCTCGCATACGTTGTATCCGTACCATGTATCGTCTGGGATGTAGACGTCGTAGTAAAAGGTGGCGTTGGTGGTGGCCGACCATACTTGGACCGTCTCCGGTTTCCAGCCGTCCGGACCGGTTCGGTAGAGGTAGGCGTAGCAGACCTTGTAGGCACAAGGACCTTTCAACTGGAAGGTGTCTAGGGAACATTTGGTAAATGTTCCTGAAAACAAGTCGTCCAGCCTCTGGGCATAAATCTGTTACGGAAATAATTTCTCTTTACATCGGAAGATCATTTATCAGAGAAAAACAGGTCGTCCAGCCTCAGGGCATACACGGAAATAATTTCTCTTTACATGGGAAGATCATTTATCAGAGAAAAAAATTTTACTTTAATTCTAGAGTTAAAGATTAAATTTTTTTAGGAAAAAATTTTACCTTACTTATAGAGTTTACAATTAAATTTTTTCAGAAAAAAATACATGCTGCACTTCTTTTCCTAATACTTAAAAAGGGGGAACTTATTAAAAAATACAAAATTTAAAATTCCTATTCCCCTAATTTCCTCCCAAATTCTCCATCCCAGTTTCAAAAAATTTGAACCCGAGACAGAGAAGTATATGTCAAGATCAGAAGATAAAACAAAACAACACAAAGGCATACCTGGTTGCCATAGGCATCACCAAAAGCAATACTTATCTGGTCCCTAGTGAAGTTGGGGGAGGAGCAGCTGGTCGTGATGGCCACCGTGTATGAACAGTTCTCAACATTCTTAAACTGTTGGATTCAAAACCCAGAAAATCCCAAGTATCAAAACACAAAGGCAGAAGAAAAACCTGAAACGCAACAATTTAGCAATACATTTAGAAATTATTCCAAACCCTAAAAACCACTTTAATTGACTTAATATTCCACGAGCACTGACAAATGATTTGGTACCCATTTTACTTTAGAAGCAAAGATAAGAACAGATGACAAATAGAAGTAACAGAATTTTTTTCTCTACAAAAAAAAAAATCAGGAAATTGATAAATATGTACCTGGATGTAGCGGAGGTTGAATGAGTCAACAGTTTGGGGGTTGTTGGGGGGAGTGGCAGAGACGAAGAGGAGGAGGAGGGGGAGGAGGAGGAGAGGGAGCGAGGACATCAGATTCCGACGAGTGCCCACAGTCACTGCTCTCATTCTGTTTGGTGGCCGGGCATGGCAAGGGAGAGAAGGAGAGGGAGATAGTAGTTGAAGAGTTAGATTTACTAGGTTCTTAATAATTTGAGTGGGAGGAAGAAAATGTATGATCGATGTTGTTATTTTTCCTTGAAATTCCATTACATTTAATTGTGAAATTAACGGAAGGACCACAATTAGGATAAAATAGGGAGGTTAGGGACTTTAATAGTATAAAATGAAGGTTAGGGACTCATTTAAGACATGTCCAAAAGATTAGGGACCATAAATGATATTTACCCAATTATTTGCCATCATTTTCTTAAAAGGTTAAAAGTAATCACTATCATTAATTTTTCTTTTCTATAAACCCACAAAAAGTAAACATTTCTTCATTTATCAACCGAGAGAGCGGTGGAAATATCAATCTAGAGTAAATTATATAAATAGTCCTTAATCTTTAATTATTATTTCATTTTAGTCTCTAATCTATTGGATGTTCTATTTTGGTTCTAAATCTATTAAAAATATTTCATTTTAGTCCTAAATTTGTTCAAAATATTCCATTTTGGTCCCTATTGGATGAAACTCGTTAACTCAAAGTATTTTTCTGATAATAATTTTTTATATTATAATTTAAACTACCTGATAACTATCTTAAAATAAATTTAATTTGTCCAATAATGTTTTTATAGTTAATGAAAAATTCCAATCATTTTTTTCCCTCTTTGTTAATTGAACTTATTTCTTTCAAGAAAATAAAACTACTAATTTAAATTATTTATTTACTGTCAAAAAATATTAAACAGTTTAAATTTACTTAAAACAGTTACCCAAAATTTAAATTAGAATTCCAAAAGTTTGTGTGAGAGAATTATTTTGAGTTGATGAATTTTATCTAGTATGAAACCAAAATGTAAAAATTTTAATAGGTTTGGGATCAAAATAGAATATTCAATATATTAGAGACTAAAATGAAATGATAACTAAAGGGCAGGAACCATTTATACAATTTACTTTATCAATCGACATAAGATAAGTTTTATGTTTTTTTTAGCAGCAACACTTGAAAAAACAAATATATCATCCGGCCTTAGAACACAAGAGAAAAATTACTAAGTAGTTTAATACCTCATTACGAGTTAACCTAACCCATTACAAATAGCTTGTTTTGAATTTATCATCCAATCAGTTTAAGATGAGCAGATTAAAAATAATAGTTATATATCAATAATTGAATATATAGATGTAACACAAACTTGGTATATAGGTGAGCTCAAGAGTTTAATTCTTCTTCTCTCCCCCACTTGCATTGAAATACTAAGTTCTGATGTTAAAAAAATAATTCAAAGTTCTCCATATTAAAAAAATTAATTATTTTTTCTCTAACTGCTACAAATTCTTAAATCTCTACTTATTAATGTTGGTTAAAAAGTGATCGCAGAATATTGCCCCAAATGGTAGTACTCTACTTCTTACTCAGCTGGCAGCTTATTGGTTTGTTGATTCACCCAGCTTTGGCCGCCTCCCAAATACTCTGACAAGCAAGCTACAAAGGTCGTTCCCTAACTTGGACCGGAGACGCCAAAGCTGACCACGTTTGTGCACTTGGCAATTCGCAACTTGGCATCTACTACATACAACGGTACCTTTATTTTCATTGGATGCACAAGTGGTGCTCATTTCTCGTTCTTGTGCCTTGTCCGTTGAAAAGATAGGATATATTAGAATAAGAGCTCGCAACAAGATGTCTTTTTTAATATAAAAATTAATATTTGACATCACCCACACATATAAGTGAAAATGATAGCTATTGAAAGATTGGTTTATTTAACAAATTTTCATCACCATAACTAAGTGTAACTTGAATGATTAAACCCTAACATTTAATTATTATTTCAGTTTTAACCTCAATATTAAACTTGAACATTTTAACTCCCTAACTTCAATCAAATGTTTCATTTTAGACATTTGAATGATGAAATTTTTTAGTTTAAACAGAAAGTGCCACTTTGGCATAGAATTATAGGGAAAAATTCTAACTTTAATCCCTTAAAATTTTTTCCTTTAACAAATAATTCTTAAAACATTAAAATCTAACAAAAACCTCCCTTCCCCATCTCGACCTCTCCCATTATTTCTTCTTCCTCCTCCACTCAGCCACCTCCTCTGCAATCACCAACAACACCTCCACCACCTGCCTTATGAATGCCACTATCGTCTTCCTCAAATTGCCCGAGCTCATCTGTTTCGTGACTCAGCCTACAGAAGGAAATCAAAGCACCTTAATGAGAGAATCAAAGTGACTCCAAGTGACTTGGTGATGATCCTATACGTCAAAGTGTCCGAGACTATTCGGCAATGATTTATCAAAGAATTGAAATGAGGGGGTGGACATTAGAGAACCACCATCATCATTCATCCATCAGAGATCTACATGTTCTTTCTGAATCGCGGTGGCACGACGATGTTAACAGTCATGATTTGTAATTACAACCGGCAATTTGTGATTTTAATCATCACCATCGTTCGAAGCGCTGTCACTCTGCCTCTACTAGGGGTGAAAATGGGCCGGTTTGAGCTCGAGCCTGGCCCCTTTGTCGTTCGGTGCTATTCAAGCTTGAGCTCAAATTGCTCAAGCCCAATTTTTTTAAGCTTGAGCTCAGCTCGAGATAAGCTCAAGCTCGGCCCGTAGGCTTGTTGGGCTCGAATAGCACATATAGAACTTCAGTGCCATACTTGCAGCTTAGATAAAAGCAGGGACTAAACCTGTATTTTCTTATAGAGATAACTAGAGAAGAGAAAATGAAAAAAATCTATCGTAGACTTTCTAATCCTTTGCCAATTTACCTTGATTTTGTAAAAATTACAAATAAGCCATCACCTTCCTCCAGACGGCAATTTCTATTTGGAGTTGCCAAACTTGATTTTTTAGTCGGACATCGTCTAATTGTGGCATCGATTTTTGTCTCCGGCATCTGATGGGTAACGTGGACTACGGGTGGGCCTATCATGGCAGTAAATCCAGCGATCGTCATCGATACCTGGCTTTTAGGCTCTCTTCATCCTTGTGACTTCACTTTCTGGTGGGCGGTGCCGTTAATCGACCAAGGTGAGGCTGACTAGGTGGGTGGCGATGGTACAACAATAATTGAGCAAGGTGAGACAGAGGAGGGAAGCGGGCTACGTCTTGCCGGCTACTCCTGTGTGTAAGTGTGTAAGGAAATTTAGGGATGTGATAAGGCCTTTAAGGCCCGCTAGCTTTCGGGCCTTGTTCCTTCAGGCTTGAGTTCGAGCTCGCATATTGCTCGAGCCCAATTTTCGAGCTTGAGCTCGAATAAGCCAGGCTCGAAGTGCCTAAACTCGAGCTCAAGCTCGAGCTATCTGAAAAAAG
>SMDT01002088.1:0-53622 GCA_005392925.1 Aquilaria sinensis | reverse complement strand
TACCAATTGAAAAAGAAGTTCTTTTCTAATTTAAAACATTATTTCTTGGATGAACCATTTCTATTTATAATCTGTGCAAAGCAAATCATCCAGTGATGCATATCTTTCCTTGATATGGAGAAAATAATAGTGTATCATTATACAGGCCGAGTTAGAGGTCACTTTCAAGGCAACACTATGGAAAAAAATTTGTTAAAGTTAGGTTTTTATTGGTTGACCTTGTTCCATGATGCAATGAGGTATGGAGCTTCGTGTGATACCTGTCAACGATTTGGTGATATTTTAAAAAAAGACAAAATGCATCAACATGGCATCCAAGTGTGTGAAATATTTGACATTTGGGGAATTGATTTTATGGGTCATTTTCCGTCTTATTTGGGGAATAAGTATATCATAGTAGCTGTCGATTATATTTCTATGTGGGTAGAGGCACAGGCCTTACCTACTAATGATCCAAGAATGGTGGTTAAATTCTGACAAAAATTATTTACCCAATTTGGAACTTATAGAGCCACCATTAGCGGTAAGGGCACACACTTTTGTAATTCTCAATTCGAGAAAGTACATAGTATGTGTATAGTCATTCATCAAACAACTACTGTTTATCACCCACTTGCTAGTTGTTATGCTGAATTGTCAAATAAAGAGATCAAGCGTATTTTATAAAAGTAGTTTCTAAGACTAGGAAGGATTGGTCTCTTAAGTTAGATGATGTGCTATGGGCATATCAAATGACATATAAGACACCTTTTAGAACTACCCCACATCATCTAGTCTATGGGAAAGCATGCCAATTTCTGGTGGAGTTAGAAAATAAGGCATATTGGCTTGTAAAGAATATTAACTATGATTTTGAACGTGTAGGTGAGAAACATTTGTTGTAGTTAAATGAACTCGACGAGTGGAGGAATGTTGCCTACAAAAACTCTAAAATTTATAAAGAGAAGGTGAAGAAATGGTACAGTACATGGATAAAGCAAGGGAAAGAGTTTTGAGCCAGAGATCGGGTGTTAATCTACAATGCTCAATTTCAACCTTTTTCAGGTAAGCTTAAATCATGCTGGTCTGCACTATTTGTTGTAATGAAGGTTTTCCCTTTTGGTGTTGTAAAGATCAAGCATCCTAAAAAGAAAAATTCAAAGTGAACGGCAACTAGCTTAAGCAGTAGTTTGGAGGAGAGATTCCTAACATCAATCACAAGGATATTGATGCCCGGCTGCATCTTTGTCATGTGACATTGTGACTTCGGGAGAGACTTCCTGAGAGGGAGAGCGTTTGGAGTGTAAGTTTCCCAGGGCAGAGTACCTGAAATACTCATAAAAGAGGGTTAGGAGGTCTCGGTGTGTTTTTTCGGGGAGGAGCCTCCGACGCCCAAGTCAGTGCCCTGAGAAGAGATAGAGGAGGGACAAAGAGGAATAGATGGCCTTGCCTTTGTGTGTTTTCTCAGGGGAGAGATGGTCCGATCCCTTGCCAGGGCGTGTTTCCTGGTATTTATAGGAGTGCCCAGCCCATTCAGATCATGACACGTGTTCGGTCAGATGTCCTTTGTACCTTCGGGCGTAGGGAAAATGTAGCCGCTTATAGGCTCTTTGAGCCTTGGACTGAGACAGGCTGTGATAGGACTCGAACGGCGTCAGCGCGTCAGACCGCCGTTTGAGGTGGCGTGTAGCGCCTGTGGGCGACATGTCAGAGGCTCCTTAAATGCTCGTGCCGTACTCCCGAGGTTCTTTGGATGAGGTCGTCCTTTGGTACGAATGCCCTCTTTCGGGAATTATGCCCGTGGTTCGGGGACTTCCCTGGTTCGGGGGTTCCGCCTTTGGGGTGGGTCTCTCCTGCTTGCGATAGCTAGTCTTTTATCCCCGAAGGCGATCCGTTCGGTCCCCTGAGGGAGCCGGCAACACCTCTAACGTTTCTGGCATTCTAGCCGAGGTCATGGGTTCAGGGCGTTCGGCTTCGCTCGTTCCGAGGTCAGTGTTAGCGCCTCCTTCGGATGACGCCAGGTTTCCCGTCCACGCTTCTGGCAGGAAATATATAGTGAGAGAGGCGATAGCCCTTCGGCTATCAAATATCAGGCTTAACCAGCCCAAGCCATGTTTTGATTAGGCATTGAGGACGTCAAACGAACAATGTTCAACCAAGCACTTCTTGGGAAGCAACCCAAGCATTGAATCTTTTGCTTAGCTTTGTTAATCATTTTCTTTTGAGGTAGGTTAATTACCCTTGGATGACCCTGAGATCTTAGAATCTATGTTATGACGCAGGAAACTACAACATTTAGGGGAGAATTGATGTTCAAAGTGGGAGAAAAAGGTTAAGTTTAGTTTCGAGTAAGTTTGCAAAATTTTTATAAGTTCTAGGAGCCAAACTGGTGTGTTTGTAGTTCACAACAAACCTTTTCCACTAGGCTGGTAACAGCGTGGATGTGTCAAATCTCTCTATACTTAAACAAACATGTGAACTCACAAGCAAGTGCACCTTTTATCAAAGCATAGCAATGGCAAATACCAAGATCATTTTTCCCAAGGAACAAAGGTTGTCTACCATACACAATCTCTCCTTATTATCTAATTGACAATTAAGAGGAATTGTTTAACTAACTACTATGAATTAACCAAACTAACTAATATAGTAAAATAAATTGTTAACTATTGGCAAGCAGTGGAAAACAACTAAAACAATCAATAATAAGAAACCTCATACTTAGAATATAATCTCCCTAGAACTTCCTTTGTGTTGCTTTTACTCTACTTTAATAGTATTAACTTGAACTATGGAGTACTACCTAATGTAGATTAGCTCCATATTATTCCTGTTACACTAATCCTACTCTTAAGTCACTAATAGGGTGTTTAGGCCTACCACGCTTCCTAAGAATGCATTACAGGCCCTATGACCCACTACTAGGTTTCACCTTAGTCTGGAAGTATTATATCACACCTATTACTCTCGGTTACAATAATATCTTTTTTATTCAACGGTGATCCACAACAAACATACCAAACCCTACCTAATACATGTTCATCACCTCTCATTAAATTAATAAGCTAGCAACTATTAATCAATGCAACAAAGCACAATGGATAAATCACAAGAAAAACACATAATCATATTAAACCAGAAATAATCACAATCACAAAATCATCCTAAGAACCATGATAAATGTTAATTTTGTGGTCAAATATGTTGACTTTTTGTCAACTTTGACCACAATTTTCTACTTTACCACTCAATATTTTTGGCCGATTCTTGCTTTGATCCTTCATTTTGTAGGTTGGAGAAGTGGACCATAGCATTGGAATGGCACCGGGACGAGCGGAATGAAAAACGGGAACGCAAAAGTCAACGAAAATTATAACTGTGAGGCCTAGGCCCCAGGAGCGAGGCCTAGGCACCACAGTACAAAAGTTCTCTGCCTAAAAAACGCACCCTGGAGGCCTAGGTGCTTAGGCACCCCCTGCGAATCTGGAGGCCTAGGCACTCAGAACCCCCTGCGAGCCTGGAGGCCTAGGCGCCCAAGCACCCCCTCCTGGGGCCTAGGCGCCAGAGCACCCTCGAGCCTGGAAGCCTAGGCTCCCAGGCACCCCCTCCTGAGGCCTAGGCACCAGTCACCCGGGAAAGTGGTCCCCTACCTCAAATTTGAACTCAAGCTTGCTATTGGCCAAGGATTTCTATCCAAATGGTTTGGTGAGTGAAAGGGACACCTCCAAGAGTAGAAGAACCTGGAACCTAGCAAGAAGAACACACTCTTCATTTTCATCTTCTCATCTTAGACTTAGGTTTTTCATCACCATTTCTTGCATTTCTTCATCTTCCTTGGGAGCATTTATGGATTCTTGCTTGGAGAAGGCTTGGAGCACTTGAAGACTTGTAGGAGCCTTGAGGAATCAAGCATCTAGAGTCTATTGGGTTCCTTCTTTCCTTCTTTTATCTTGTATTTAGACATGGATGCTCTTTTATGTATTTTCATGTTTATGTTTAGTTTGATTATGGAGTAGTTTTCTCTACACTTTCTATGGTTGTAGCTACTTGAATTGGTTATGTTGGTTGGATTAATGGCTATTTGACTTTGGTTTTCCTTCATTGCTTGTTTACTCTTCTCCTTGAGTTTATTGTTGTGTTGATTGATCAAGGGCCCTAATCAATTGCACTTTAGATTTCTTTTAAACTCTTGGAAAAGATTAAAAGGAATTGGAATTAGGAGAAGGGTGTAGTGGCCATGGGCTTGTTGGGAGACTAGTCTAGGACACTAGGTGAAGGTAAATTGCACTTGTAATGCCCCTCTTGAACTAGCAATTTGGATGGGAGTCCATTCTAGTGTAAGCTTGGGAGAGTGACCCTTTCACTTGGGAGAGTAAGGGCCCAATTAGTTAACTTCACCAACAAGTAGAAAAACCAAACTATTAGCCTTAATTCACTAGCTAACCAAGTCAAATAGTGAAAATCATAGGAAGTGTGTTTTGTTAATTCATTAGAAAACCCCTAATTTGCATTGTGTTTGTTGTTCTTGTTTAGTAGTAATTTAAGTGGAGTTGCAAACTTAGTTATTTTCATAGTGAGTAAATCATCAATTGTTGCTTGTTTAGCTAAAGTGAGTCTCAAGGTAGTGGTAATTAGCAAACAATGCAAATCAATCCTCGTGGGAACGATATCTTATTCACCCTATCTACACACGTCCCGTGCACTTGCGGATTAGGGTTGTAAAACTCACAACAAGTTTTTGGCGCCGTTGCCGGGGATTGATTGTATTGATTTGTTCAATATCATTGCTAGAAGATTGACTCTAGACTAAACCTTTATTTCTTTACTTATTTGTTGCCTTTGTGCTTGGATATTTCTTTGATAGGTACCATTGGTGTATGACCCGTTCCCAACACTCTACTTTGTTGCCATTCATTCCGGAGATTGAAAGACATCTTAGAGAGCTTAGAGCAACATCACACTTGGGAGAATCAAGTTCCACCTCTACATCCATGGAGGGTGGAGGTGATAATCTTAATGGTAATGGATATAATGGTGGCAATGGAGGAAATGGAGGGATGGATCATCAAGATGGAGTCTATCCAAGAAATCCACAAAGGCCTATTAGGGAGTACATCCGACCCTTGGTGACGGAGAATTATTCGGGTATTGTGAGGCCACCGGTTCAAGCCAACAACTTTGAGTTGAAGCCATCCTTGATTTCTCTCATCCAACAAAACCAATTTGGAGGCTTGGCTTCGGAGGATCCCAACACTCATATAGCGGATTTCTTGGAAGCTTGTGACACATTCAAGGCTAATGGAGTCTCCACCGATGCTATTAGACTCTGATTGTTTCCTTTTTCACTCCGGGACAAGGCTAAAGGGTGGTATCAATCACTTCAACCGGGGAGCATTGCTACATGGAATGAAATGGCCAAAAAATTCTTGAGCAAGTTTTTTCCTCCATCCAAAGCTGCCCACTTGAGAGCTTCAATTGTGACATTCAAGCAACATGAGATGGAGTCCATTTCGGAGGCTTGGGAAAGATTCAAGGAGTTGCTTAGGAAGTTCCCACAACATGGATTCTTGGATTGGCAACAAATCCAACTTTTCTATGAAGGCTTAGTACCCACTTCAAGATTTATGATTGATGCTTCGGCCGGTGGATCCTTGATGTCAAAGATAGCCGGTGATGCTTTCCAAATTCTAGAACAATTGGCACTAAATGGAGAGTAATGGCCGGGAGAAAGAGCTCAACCAAGAAGAGGGGTACTTGAGGTTGACCAATTGACCGCCTTGTCGGCACAAATGGCTTCTCTCATGAATCAAGTGTCTAAGTTGACAAACAAAAAGGAGCTAACTATTGAGCAAGCAGCCGCCTCTACCTCCAACACATATGGTGGACATATGGATATGAAGCTTGAAGAAGCAAATTTCATGGGCAACCAGAATTTTGGGTTTAGAGGCAACCAAATGGAAAATCAATATAACCCAAGTTGGAGAAACCATGAAAATTTCTCCTATGGTAACACAAGGAATGTGCAACAACCACCACCACCTCCCGGCTTCAACCAAGTCTCAATGGAGAAGAAGCCCTCTATGGAAGAAATTATGTTACAATTTATGAAGGAGACAAGAGATAGAATGGAGAAAAATGAAGCTAAGACGGCTATCTTGAGTGCTAACTTTGCTAGTATGGAGGCAAATGTGAGTGCAAGCATCAAGAACATGGAAAATCAAATTGGACAATTGGCTTTGGCGGTGAAGACATCTCAAAAAGGCAAATTCCCTAGTGACACCGAGTTAAACCCAAGGGAGCAATGTCATGCAATTACACTTAGGGGAGGAAAGAAGCTTGAAGATCCTTACATAAGGACACCTACTCAAGGAAAACCAATCTTGGAAGATGAAGTGCAAGTTCAAGAAGAAGAGGAAGTGGTGGAGTTTCTAAAAAAACAACCCCAAAGAGTGCAAAAACTCCTACCAAACCCACCCTTACCTTTCCCACAAAGGTTCCAAAAGAAGAAGCTTGATGATCAATATGGCAAGTTCTTGGACATTTTTAAGAAGCTTCACATCAACATCCCATTCTTGGAGGCCTTAACTCAAATGCCAAATTGGGGTAAATTCTTGAAGGAAGTCATTGCAAAGAAAAGAAAATTTGAAGAGTTTGAGACCATATGCCTTACGGAAGAATGTAGTGCAATTGTTCAACAAAAGCTTCCACCAAAATTGAAGGATCCCGGAAGCTTCACTATTCCATGCACAATTGGAGAAGTTGAGTTCAAAAAGGTATTATGTGACCTTGGTGCAAGTGTCAACTTGATGCCCTTGTCTATTGCCAATAAATTGGGGCTAGAAGTAAAGCCCTCCACAATACAATTACAAATGGCGGATAGGTCTATCAAGTATCCATGGGGAGTAATAGAAGATGTTTTGGTGAAAGTTGACAAATTTGTCTTCCCCATGGATTTTGTGATTCTTGACATGGAAGAAGATAACCAAGTCCCCCTTATCTTTGGAAGACCATTCTTGGCCACCGCCGGAGCAACTATAGATGTGAAGGAAGGCAAGCTCATATTCAATGTTGAGGATGAAAAAGTTGAGTTCAACATGTTTGATTCTAGCACTCCGCCTCCTAAGATGGGAGTATACATGGTTGATGTAGTCATAGAATCCAACCAAGGGAATTATCCTACTTTTGTTATGGGTGGTGACTAAAAGGAAGTCAATGAATTTGAGCCCCCAAATCTCAAGGAAAAAGTAAAAGATGAGGCAACACACTTTTTGATGGAAGAAAAGAAGAAGAAAACAATGACGAAGAAATGGGTAGCAACAAGGAATGGAAATGTAAAGAATCCTAAAATGATTAAAGAGGAAAGAAATGAAAGCTCAAGCATGGAGAGGAGCACATCTTATTGGATGCATATTGGACTTTTCAAGCATTGGAAGCATTCTTACAAAGGAGAGGGTGTGGAGCCACATCACCCATCCTAATGCCTAAAACAAAGGAGTTGGTGTCTAGCTAGAGATAATAAATCAAGCGCTTGTTGGGAGGCACCTAAACATTTCTTCTCCCATTTGTGTTTTTAATTGTCTTTTCAATAAGTTGAGTTTTAGGGAAAGTGTTTCTTAATTACTCTTTGTGTTTATTGTAGGTGCATGATGGAAAGATCAAGAGTAAACATGAAAAGATGAAGTGTCACCATCACTAAGAGTTTGAGTGGGAGTAATTGGAGGCGGGAACATCCGCCTCCCGGGTATGATTCTTGAACCACAATCTCCTTTCTAGCTTTTTTTGTCAACATTGTGGACAATGTTGGTTTTAAGTTTGGGGGAGATATGTGTTTGTGGATGATACTTGTTTGAGAGTTTTCCTAAAACTTGACATCTAATTGTTGTTCTTTCTTTTAGACTAGTTTTTGGTGATTTTTTTTTCTTTTCTTATGACATTACATGCATATCATATTTCTTTTCCTTATTATGACATATAGTGGATAAATGTAGAAACATGTAGTTGCATTTAGGTTATGTGCATTTAGGGAACCAATGCATACTCTTTATTATGATTAGAGAAATTCATTTACAAGTTCAACTTGATTGTAAATTTTGTTAAGTAAAGAAAGATTTTCACTTGTCATTAATGGTAGAAACCATACCCGGTGAGTCTATGGACCTTGTGTGGCATACTTGCATTATAAATTATTTCATTCATTAGAGTGGTGCTTGTTTCTCTTGTTTTGCTTATGGATTCCTTGATTTGCTTTTGGACCCCTTCATATCCGAATGGATGCATGCAAATAAAGGATGAAAATGACAACTTAGGACTAACTACATACCTAAATGGCTAACCCTTCATTATAATCCTTAGTTGACCCCTTTGAGCCTTTAAGCCATTTTTGTTGTTTAACCCACATAATTGAAGCCATATCCATTGTTATTTATCCTCTCTTGTCCTTAAAGTAAGTTGAGCATTGCATATATGGGCTTGGGTAGGGTAAAAATTTGTGAGTTGTGTGAGTGAGCAATAAATAAGTTTGGGGGAAAAATGTTGGGTTATGAACTTATTGTTGAGTTTATGTAGCCATGGTTTAAATATACTTTGGATAAATCATGCACATTTGGTTGAACCTTAAAGATTGGGTGAATTTATAGTTGCTAAAAAAAAAACTATCTTTCCCTTAATAAAAAAGGCAAAACGAGTCAACATGAAAAAGCCCTCGTAAAAAAAAACAAAAAGAAAAAGACAAAACAAAACAAAACAAAAAAAAAGGAATAAATAAAGAAAGGGAAATGTAGAAGTACTTCATTAATTTGAAAGGAGCTCACTAATGTGTTTTGTCAAAATTGTGCATATGGGGGTTACTTGATTTGTTGCTTGGAAGTCAAGAAAAGCATTTTTAAATCAAAATACCTTGGGTGGGTCTTTAGATTTGATTATTAGGATTGCCCATAGTGTTTATGCTTAACTTACTTTTTTAGCCCCACCTCAAAAGGCCTCCATCCGATTCCCGTCTATACCAAACCCGGCCATGGTACAACCTTATATAAATGTCATTGGACTTAAATTTGCATGCATACTCCTTAGGGACAATTCATGGGTAGTTTGGGTCCTTTTGCAAATTTGTGGATGAAGTGGCATTATAAGCCTTAGATACACTAAGCAACCATAGATTAGGGAGTGAAACACTTAGCGAGCAATTACCTACCGTTAATGACAAAGTTCTTCTTTCATTACTTACCTTAATTTCTCTTGAGTTGAGCTTGTACTTTGAATGACTTTATGATATGATATTGAGTATATGTTGTTAGCTTTTATGTTTTGATTGCTTTATGTTTTTAGGTTAATAAATGCTAGGGACTAGCATTTTTCTAGACCATCTACTATACGCCTGAGTAGGAAATGTTTAGCTCATAGTGCCATAAAATAAACATCAAAGAATAAAAAAACTAAAAAAAGAATGATCCATGGCTAAATTTCTTCTTCTCGAAGGAATTTTTGATCCAGCGCTCATAGAATGATGTTGATCATCAAAGTTGCCTTCAGTAGCCTTCCTCCATGAAAAAATCTTTTTTTTTCCATGTATTTTCTCTTTTCTTGGGAAGGTATTTTCTTTTTTCTTAGCCTTCCCAGGCAGCCTTTCGCCACCTCTAGGCACTCTTCTGCTTGTTCTCCTTGAAATATTTAAAAATAGCTCAAGAAACCCTAATAGCACACAAACATAGGTAGCAACATGGGCATGTTGAGGCAAACATGGGTTGGTACACAGCTGTGTAAGAAGCCGCATTACCCCTTTAGAACTTAAAATCTCACTTATTGCAACACGATTTGGAACATGGGCGTGCACAAAAGCACATAAGCTCCAAAACTTGCAATTCAACTCCAAAACTTCTCCAAAATCCCTCCTAACTCACATGAAACTGAAATATGACTTGAAAATGAAATATGAACCAATTAAGCACTATATCCTACCAAAAAAACATCAAAAGAAAAGCAAATACCAAGAAAAACTAATAAAAAACATAAGTAAATATGAGCACATCATATTTTTCCCCCACATTTGAACGTTTGCTTGGCCTCAAGGAAAAATGAAGTTAAAAATCTAAAAAAAAAAAGAAGAAAATCTTAAAATCTTGAAAACAATTGAAGCCTACAATCATTTTCTTTAGCAAAGAGATATAGAGATGATTAAGACTGTAATTATCTTGAGAAATTAACAAGACTACCATGCTTACAACTCCTCCTATCAAATATTTCCAAAACAAATTAATTTTGATGGTAAAAATTCATTCTCAAGCTAACAACCCATATCTCTTGAAACCGAAAAAAGAAACATCAAATTTTCATGTAATGTAGAAAGTACAAACCACACTAAGCCAGAGCTAACTATGTACAACCATTCAAAACAAAAACAGTAGATTAGGCTATTAATTGACTTTTCAATATTTTTATTTCTCCTTTTTTTTCAACCAATTCTTGTCATGTGTTAAAAACTTTTGCAACAAGTGTACATTGTAAGAGCTTTGTCTATACCCAAGCTAATATTCAACACAATCCAAGATGGTTTTTTTTATCATACTCATGCTTTTAGCATTTTTTTGAGTTGTGAGCAACTATTGCCTTAGGAGAAGCCTAACCTACTTCAACACTAAAAACAGCGGAGTAGCATATTTACTCTAATTTACTTTACTTTATCAACAATCAACCACAAATTCATCAACCAAACTTTCCATCAATACAACATAGAAATTAAAAACTTAACATGCTTTGAACAATGTACTAAACATAAAAACTTGATGCAAACATACTCGAAACCATCTTCCACTAGCTTGCTACACAAAAATATTTTAAAAAATAAATTAGGCGTAAGAAGTGAAAGATTAGGAATTACTTATTTGGTCTTCAAGTTAAGAACTCAAGACATTAAATTAACAACCACTCTCTAATAAGCACATGCTCAGTAAAATGATTCAAAAACAATAAAGCCCATAAAATTTAAAACTTTTCTAAAAATCACCAAAAATGAGAAATTCAAGAATAATCATAATAAATAAAGGCTAAAAATAAAATCCACTCCCCCCACACTTAAATTGTACATTACCCTTAATGTACTAAAATGGAAAATAAAGTGAAAAAGAATGAGTACTATAAATTGATATTGCCTTTGAAAAGAAAATTTTCAATTGCTTGTCCCACAAGTTGACGTTCCAAAAAGTAGTTCCATAAAGGTGTTGAATTAGGCTTCCAATAAAAAATTTGAAGGCTTCCTAAGAAAACATAAAAGATGATCAACTATGAAATATATGAAAAGAAATAGAAGCAAATATAACAAAACTACTACGAATTAGTATGAAACAAAATTAGGAGCAATCAATGCTGCAAAGTCAAATGACGAAAGCATAAATGAAAATAAGAAATATGAATATCAATAATATTCATAACACCATAGCCATGAAATATAAATAAATAAATAAATGTCCTAGATCGCAAAGGAATCAAATGTCTCTAAGAGGTGGAATGTTGGTAGAGGTACTCAAACTCGTCATCATTAGTGTGGGTGCAATAGGATCCTCAATAACCCTGGCCTCAGTACTTGGCTCCTTTATCATCAAATTAGCTCCTGTCCCTCCAGCCTCTTCGATAGCAGTAGTACCATCAATAGTAGTAGTCTTAGTAGCTTTCTCATCTACTCTCTCCTTAGCGGCAACAAAACTTAGCTTGGCCTACTTAATCACCCATAAAACTGTTATGGCCTTATTTCCCTCATCAACGACTAGCTCATTGGTACCATCCTACTCGTCCAAACTCAAGGGAAGGACAAAGTAGTTGGTGGAATCATCATCATCATCATGAACTAAACTCTATTGGCTATGTCCCAATGCGCTTGCCCCATTACCTTTTGGGAAATATCGCTGGATCATCTTTTCCAAGCTCAAGGTCCTTGCCTCAATAGCAGAAAGGCTAGACCTCAAATCCACCATCAGATCTAACAAGAATTGGCAGCGATCTAGGAAAAGTTGCTGCCTCTAAAAAATATTTGATAGTGTGGCTTGTCGGGCACTAGTGGATGCAGAGGTAGCCTGTGTCCCAGTAGGAGCTTAGTGTCTCTGGTGGGAAAACATGAAAGTTTTGGGCCAACCTTGTCATGAATGATCCAACACAAAAAGCTCCAATCCTCGGATGGTAAGCAGTATCCTGTGCCCACCAAGCAAATGAAATGCCTAAATGACCATGCACTTGGCAGACAACACAATACAAGTGGAAGAGGTCTGTCTTGGCCACCATGCCAGTGCTTTGCCTCTTACGACCAGTGGAATGGGTGATCAGGTAATGCAAATATCACATAGTTGGCCACCTCAACCTGGATGCCTTAGACATCGTGGGCTAGCACATGCCTCCAACCTCAGTGATGTCCATCTAAAACTCTTGTGGAGTGACAGTGGTGGTGCCAAACTTATAGATTGAGTCTCTATGCTAGTCAGAACTGATGAACTCCTGAACGTAAAAATTGATGTGCCATGCTAACTCTTCCAGACTTAACTCAAAGTTCCACTCTTTTAGGCGGAACCTCACTGCATAGGGGCATTTGTAGTTGATGTTGGTTATGTGAACTCAAATGTGCTCAAAAACTGAAGGATGACCTTGCCATATGTAGGCTTCCTGTAGTCGACCACGGAAAGCCATTTGTCAGGATCCACTAGTTCTTGCACCTCTTTGACTAAACCTAGCTGAGTTAAAGTGTCCAGGTGAATTGTCCTATTCGCCTGAAAATTTTTCACCCTCAAAATATCATATCTATCCAACTAGGAATCCTTCTTAGAGTTGAGTAGTGGATGTGACTTCTTTGGCTTCTTGGGTGGCCTCTTGGTATGGATCGATAGCTTCTTTTGGCACTTCATCATCCTCAAAAAAGAAGAAAATTTTCCCCATTGCAACAAATAATCTAGAATACCATATAATCAACAATAATTCCAGAGATAAGAGCCCTAAAAGAAATTAATAAAATTCTCCTATATGAAACAATTCCAATTCAACTTCAGGTATTATGATGATCAGGCTTAACAACCAAAGCTAAATGCATAATAATCAAAGGAATTTAAAACAATGTAGTTCACAATTAGGCTCTCTTTTGGTGCTCAAGAAATCAATATTCTACTGCACCAAAAGATAACCAATTCCTAGATTTCATGAAATTGCAAGAAAAATTAGATAATCAAGGCATTCTTAAAAAATAAAAATCCAAAACAACATTAATCCAGGCCATAAAATCCACCAAATCAAGCATACATAACATAAATTCCAATAACCATCAATTCCAACTCTTTTTCATCTAAACACAGTAACCAAAAATCCAATACTTGTAAACACATGATATCAACTTGAAACTAACATCAATAGGCATGCAAAATCAACCAACTAAGTCATATGAAACCTACTCATAGCAAGAGGTCAAGCTAATAGTCCATAATCTTCAAATAAAGATAGAGAGAAAGAGTTTCCTCGAGAAGGAGAAAATCAAATATGTAAGGATGAAAATTAAGAATCTAGACCAGAAACAAACTTTGCCAACAATGAAAAATGTCACCTGGGATGCAAGGAAACTACAGTTTGAGTTTAGGGTGTTAAGGAATAAATTTGATTGAGCTTCATGCAAAGTGGGCTAGAAAAATCGCGAACAAGCTTAAATAAAAGGGAGACACGGCCTGTAACATGGGCGTGTAAATGCCCGTGTTGCCCATAACTTCCTTAACATGTTGTTAAACACGGGCGTCCCACATGTTCTAAACCCTAATTGTTTTTGGAACACAGAATAACAACATGGGGGTTAACATGGTCGTGTAAACAACTGTGTACACTCAACACACCTCATTATATAGTTCTGTAACTGACTGTGCATGTGCTCTGGAATGAAAAAATACTTTAAAACACAAAGACAAAACACATTCACCAAGATGGGTGTGTATATGACCATGTAACATAAACACATTTTTATACATGGGCATGTATGTGCGTGTGTTTAAGCTCTGGAATTTTAAATGTTTTGAATAACACAAGTAAGAACATTAGCCATTTATAAGTCCATGTTATGAAACATGCCGTTAAAGATGGCTTAGGCACAGCCCGTGCTTGGCTACTGTAACTCAAATAAAAATCCTTCATGAAAAATCAATTTTTTAAATGAAACATGACTTTGTTTGCAATCGTGTTAGCTAACATTGCCTTGAACACGAGTGTGCTCAATGGCGTGTTTGTCTCCTGAAACTTTTAAAATTTTGCAAACTTACCTAGATTTGAACTTATCCCTTTTCTTCCAATTTGAGTACAATTTCTTTCCAAAGTACTCTATATTCCTTCATCACACCACATATTATAAAATCCTAGGACAAACACAAGCTAAGCTAATTAACTACCATAATTAAAGAGCAAATCAAATGAAAATGAAATTAAATGAAAAGATTAACACTTGGGTTGCCTCCCAAGAAGCACTTCATTTAACGTTGTCGACCTAATGTTTTCCATGATTACTCAAGGAAGATCTTCCATTTCCCAGATCTTCACTCCTGCATGGCCATCTGCTTTAGGACAGAAAGCTGGATTGAAAACTACTCTAGGATTTAGCTTGATATTCGCCTGTAAAGCTACTTTTGGCCTTTTGAAAAGCATCATAGCAATTTAACCCAACTGGGTCTCAAAGTTCTACATCGCCAACTCTCCTACAAGAAAAGAATAAGAAATAAGTAGACTAAAAACAACCTAAAAATCCAAAGAAGAATACTTCAACGAAATAAAATGCTAGATTAATAAAGATCAATCTTTTAGGGAGCAATCTCAACAAATATCCCCAGCAACGGTGCTAGAAAACTTGGTGTGTTCATAGTTTATAACAAACCTTTTCCATTGCACTGATAATAGTGTTGATGCGTCCAATCTCTTTTTAGTTAAGCAAACATGTGAACTCATAGGAGAGTGCAGCTATCATCAAAGTATAACAGTGGCAAGTACCAATATCATTTTTCCTAAGGAAAGAGGTTGCCTACCGTGCTCAATATCTCTCTTTGGTATAATCCCCAATAAAGAGGAATTGTTTAAGTAACTATTATGAATCAATTGAACTAACTAATGGAGTAAAATAAACTACTAAATAATGGCAGGCAACAGAAAACAACTAAAATAATCAAAGATAAGAAACCTCATACTTAAAATTGAATCCCCCTATAACTTTCTTTGTGTTGCTTTTACTCTAGCTTAATAGGATTGTAATTAACTTAGACCATGGAGTACTACCTAATGTAGATTACTTCCCTATTATTCTTGTTACACTAACCTTATTTTTAAGTCACTAATAGGGTGTCTAGGCCTACCACACTTCCCAAGAACGCATTATAAGTCCTACGACTTGTTATTAAGTTTCACACTGGTCTAGAGGTATTATATAACACGTACTATTCTGAGTTACAATATTATCTTTTTTATCCAATGGTGATCCTTAACAAACATCGTTACCATCTCACAAAAATGGGAGAATTACAAATGTGTCATGATGGCTAAAAACCATTATATTGTGTAATTATCACCATAGTGATTGAAGTGTGGGGAGTAAAAGGTATGATCAACAACTCCTTAAAAGTGTTCCAAGTTGGTAACTTGGCCCCCAAGAAAAGCCATAAGGATTGCTTGTTTGTTGAGCAACCTATGGACTTTTTTTTGTAAGGTTTTAGAAATTCGGGTACTCAATTGCAAAACTCTCAAGAAAGAGACTTGGAGAGTTATGGGAAGGATATGAATGGTATGAAAGTGCTATTGGAGGACCAAATTGCTCATGAAAGACAAGTTTGGACAAAGGAAATGCTAAAGGCAATAAGGACATAAATGTCCTAGAGTAAAACTTAAGGTGTTGAAGCTTTTGACTTAAGTCTAAGGGTGGAATTGTGGGGTTATCCCACCATGGGGGAGGCAGCCAAGACTTGATAATTAGTCAAAAATGTACCAATGATTTTAAGACAAAGAAACCATAATTAGTGAGAAGGAAAATGACATAAAGCAAGGTTAAGCTTGTTAAGTGTGTTTTGTGCCCTTAAGCTCATTTAAGGCCATTTAAGTGGCCAAATCACTTATCCCTCTCTAATTTTCATCCTCTTCCAGGCCAAGAACACAGCCACACTTCCTCCATAGCCACCACACCTTCAAACTTGCAATTGATTGAAATTGAAGGCAAAATGAAGCAATTGGAAGCAAACTAGAGCTATTGCTTGGATACTTGAAGGATCAAGCTTGATTTTCAGCCTACCCACTTTGGTTAGGATTCTCTTGCTCTCATGGACTGTTTTATGAAATTTTCAAACATCCATGGAGCTATGGGTAAGCTTAGAAGAGAGCCATGAGCTTGATGAACCAAGCTTAGTCAAGGGAGTGCACTTATTGAAGGTTTTGTGACCTATTTTCAAGTGCACAAAGATGGCAGTGAAATGAGGGTTTCTAGAGCCCAAAAGTTAGTACTAACTACTATTAAAATCCTCCTAAGACCAAGCATTAGCTTGAGGAGGGCTGCCATAGTGGTTTATTTAAGTTTATTGCATGTTTTATGGACTAATCTATGGTTATTGTTGCTACTGCATTTCATGTGTTTGTTGGTTGTGAATAGCTGCTGCATTTGGTTGCTATATCTTGCATCTATGCATTGTTTTGTTTGTGTTTTAGTGTATTTGGATGCATTTTTTAATGATGGTTACATTGGCTATTGAATCTAAGTGCTACCCTTACTAAGTTTCTCAATGAAACTTACTCCCCTCAATTCTTTCATTTCAGGTCCAACCGAAAGATCACCTTCAAACTAACCCTTGTAGTTTGATTGTTGATCTGAAATTTCAGGTACATGAACTTCCATGTGTCTAGTTATGATCTGGAAAGTTTGGTGATTTTAGAAGCATGTTTGGTATTTTTGGCGATGGTACTTACTGTGTTGTGCAGCAGCTGTCCAGCATCCTGTTTCTGGAGTCCATTGCATTTCAGGCACTTCTGTAACTTAGGGTGCATATTTAGCTGATTTAAGACTGTATTGTAGTGGATGTATGCAGGTACATATATTGTATGTAAAATGAGACAAGTATGTGAACATTTGAGTAATGTTTTTGGCTATGTAAGTGACGTGGTGCAAAGCTGCCTAAGTGTGAATGATATGCTGCTTACTTGTAAATTCTGTTTTGGCCACATAAAGCTATTAAAAGCATGGGAATTCAATTCCTATGTGTAATGGACATATATGGGATAGCTTGGGAGGGTTTTCCCCTTGTGAATGAAGTGTTTGCACACTTATGAAATTTTGTATGGGCAAAATGGTCATAAAGTGACCAAAATTTTGACTATGGACTTAAAGTTCTATATCTCCGTGTGTAGAAGGAATATTGGTATCAAATTTTGACTACACCTAGAGAAAATCTAGAGGTTAAACTGGGATTTTGAATTTATGAATTTGGAGTCCTGTAGCCAAAGAATGACATTGGAAAAATTGGCTAAGTTACTGTTCATTTGGGCAGAATTTTGTAACTGACTTCAAAAATCCATAACTTCGTCCATAGGTGGGCTATTGATGTAAAACAAAATTCCTTGATTTGCTCTAAGTATCTAATTGGTAATGGAGCAAAGAAAGTAAGGGGGTTATGTGGCCAGAATGATACAGTTTATTAGTGGAAGTTACAGGTGCAGTGGCTGGTCACTAAAATGTAACAAGATTGCCTAATGTGTGGTAGCCAAGATTAAGACTTGTGCTAGTATTTTCCTTCTTTGTTACCATGGTGTGCATGAAATGTGAATATGTGTGTGATGGTTGGATCAATATGCATGTGTTTATATAGTGCCAAAGATATAGTGCCAAAGAGGGCCACTTGGGTATGCACACTAAGGGTAGTGTTCTGATGACCTACAGAACATTACTAATCTTGGGAGTCTAAATGCACAATTTTGGCACCATAATTGGACTACCCCGGAGTGGGTAACAAACATACCAGATACCATCTGAGGCAAGTTCATCACCCCACATTGAATTGATAGGCTACCTACTATTAATCAACACAACAAAGCACATTGGATAAAGCACAAGAAAAACACATAATCATATTAAACCAAAAATGACCACAGCCACAAAATCATCCTAGGGTTCATTTTCTCTAAGCATGAGTAGAAAAAGTTTAGCTCAGATTACCTTAAAATAAACACCAAAGAATCAAATGAAAACTAAGAAAAGATTAATGCATGGCTGAATTTCTTCTTCTCCAAGAAATCTTTGATCTAGTGCTCGTAGAATGGTGTTGATCATTAGAATTGCCTCTGGCAGCCTTCCTCCATGAAAAAAGCTCATTTTTATGTATATTTTCTCTTTTCTTGGCCTTTCCAAGCAACCTTTGGAAGCCTCTGGGCCACCCTCTGATTGTTCTCTTTAAAATCTTAAAAAATAGCTTGAAAAACCCTAATAGCATACAAAAATGCGTAGCAACATGGGCATGTTTGGCCAAACATAGGTTGGTACACAGCCCTGTAAGAGCCCGTGTTAGCCCTCTGGAACTTAAAATCTCATTTATTGCATCATGATTTCGAACATAAGCGTGTAAGTCATTACATGGGCATGTGTAAAGGTGTGTAAGCACCAAAACTTCGCCAAAACTTGCAATTTAGCTCAAAAACTTTGCCAAAGTCCTTCCTAACTCACATAAAGCTGACATATGACCTGAAAATGAAATATGAACCAATTAAGCACCATATCCTAGCAAAAACACATTAGAAGACAAGCAAATATTAGGGAAAAACCTATAGAAAACATAACTAAATATGAGCACATCGAAAGCATGCTTCTGAACACGCACATGTCCAAGGCCTCGCTAACTAACACGATTTCTAACATAGCCATGTTTGATTTATTAAATTGATTTTTTATGAAACATTTTTAATTTGAGCTACAGTAGTTGAACACGGTCTATGCCTAAACCTTGTATCAAGGCATGTTTCATAACATGGTCTTATACAAGCCCATGTTCTTATCCATGTGCCTTAAAACCTCAAAAGTCTAGAATAAACACATGCACATACATGACCAAGTTTAAAAGTGTGTTTATTTGACACGGTCCCACACACATCCATGTCTAAAAGCATGTTCCTCTTTTGAGTTGGTTAAGGTTTGACCTCCAAAACATAAACACAGTTGCACACATGACCATATAGCTACCTGTGCCAATGAACATAATTGTAAACATGCTCATGTTTGCCCCTATATTGTTTTTCTGATATCAAAAATATTCTTGGACTTCAGTCTCCAAACATGACTTGAAACACGCTAATGTTCTATGGCGTATTTCCTATACATAGCCAATTACATGCCCATAGTTAAACTCATGTTTGTCTTTTGCCAAAAAACATTTTAACTTCCAATAGTCAAACATGTTCTAAAACACAACTGTAGAGTTGCCCATGTACATCATACACGGTTTAAAACATAACTGGGTATACACACTATGTTTCATAAATTGAAGTTCAGGAACTTGACACGACTATGTTGGCAGCCATATTTACAAGCAATTTAACGTAACACAGTCATGCACACGCCCATGTACATAACCATGTTTGACCCAAACAACTTAGAAACAAAAGTTTACCCTTTTTTGTGATGTCAGACATAAATTTCTATTTTCTTACTACCCAAGGCATCAACAACTAGAGGTTTTCATTGATTTGAGCTCTCCAAGGTATCATTAAGCCCCTTTGTTCTTTGATTCAAGTTATCTTGTTTTTATTGTTTTTCTTTGTTTCCTTAGCTAAGAGAATTGATGAAAGAATTTCTAGATTAGGGCTGGATTTTCTAAAAATCTTTTTCATTTCTCTAGGGCTAAAATTTAGGGTTGATTGATTAAATTAAACTAGAGTATATTTTCTTTATGGTTCTTACTAGATTAATTATAGTTGGCAATCTTGGTGGACCAATTTGTGGAAACTTCTTTGTGCCTAAACTTTGATACTTACAACATAAGAAACTTAGTTTACTAAGTGTTCGATATTTGTTCCCAATTATCTAATTGTTTTTTTTTAGTTCCAAGGCTAGCACAACATTGGGATGTCTTGCAAAATTTACCATTGGAAATATCCACCTAATTTGTTTCTATTAAGGCATACTCGTTGCACAAGGTCTCTACACACCGAGCCATCCCACATTTTGACTACTTCATCACCTCAGAGATGTAAGATATAGTGGCCTGACATGCTTGGACACATTTATGTGAGCCACCACCATTTGCTTCCATGGCCCTAGTGCGAGAGTTTTACACCAATGATGCTTTCAGGAATCACTGTTATGAGATTTCTTTATGGGGGTTTGTGTGGAATGTGGAGTTCCATGTGCATGTGACTGATATAGAGCACCATTTTGGTGTCACCCAATTACCAGATTACTTCCCATAGCCTGATCAAGTGGAGCTGACATAGACATTGTGTGGTCGCCCAATGGCTTGGACACCTATGCCAGGGCGTAGCCCTTTCTTCTACCATCACAGTTGCTGCCTGTTGTTCATCCATGTTTCATCTTTCTATTTAAAAGCCTTTACTATCAGCCCTAGGCTGATTTAGTCACTAAAGAGCAGGTAGTTCTTATTACCCACTCTAGGGTAGTCCAGTTATGGTGCCAAAACTGTGCATTTAAACTCCCAGGTTTGGCGTGTCCTGTAGGTCATCAGAACAACACCCCTAGTGTACATACTCAAGTGACCCTCTTGAAAACTATGTAAATACATGCATATTGGTCTAACCATAACACACATATTTACATTTATGCACACTATGGCAGCTAAGAAGGAAAACACTAGCACAAGTCTTAGTTTTGGCTTCCACACATTAGGCAATCTTCTTAAGTTCTAGTGACCAGCTACTGCACCTGTAACTTCCAGTAATAAACTGTATCATTCTAGCCACATACCCCCCTGTTTCATTTGCTCCATTATGAATTTGAGACTTAGGGTAAACCAAGGAATTTTTTTTTACATCAATAGCCCACCTATGGACCAAGTTATGGATTTTTGAAGTTGGTTACAAAATTCTGACCAAATGAACAGTAACTCAGCCAACTTTGCAACGTCATATATTTGGATACAGGGCTCTAAATCCATAAATTCCAAATCCCAGTTAACCCTATAGATGTCCTCTAGGTGTGGTCTAAATTTCATACCAATATTCGTTCTACACAGGGAGATATTAAACTTTAGGTGCAAAGTCAAAATTCTGGCAACTTTTGGACCATTTTGCCCATACAATTTTTCCAAACCATGCAAACACTTCATTCACAAGGCGAAAGCCCTCCAAGGCTATCCCATATATGTCCATTACACATAGGAATTACATTCCCTTTCTATTAACAAATTTATGTGGCCAAAACAAACTTTACAAGTAAGCAGCCCATCATTCACACTTAGGCAGCTTTGCACCACATCACTTACATAGCCAAAACACTACTCAAATGTTCACATACTTGCCTCATTTTACATACACTACATGTACATGCATACATGCACTAGAATATGGTCTTAACTCAGCTAAATACGCACCCTAGGTTACAGGAGGTCCTGAGACACAATGGACTCCAAAAACAGGATGCTGGACAGCTGCTGCACAACACAGTAAGTACCACCATTAAAAATACCAAATGTGCTCCTAAAATCACCAAAATTTCCAGATCACAACTAGACACATGTAAGTTCATGTACCTGAAATTTAAGATCAAAACTCAAACCACAAAGGTTAGTTTGAATGAGATCTTTCTGCTGGACCTGAAATGACAGAATTGAGGGGAGTAAGTTTCATTGAGAAACTTAGTAAGGGTAGCACTTGGATTCAATAGGCGATGTAACCATCATTAAAACCTGCATCCAAAGACACTAAAACCCAAAAACCATAATGCATATGTACAAGATATAGCAACCAAATGCAGCAGCCAAACACAAACAACAAACACATGAAATGTGGCAGCAGCATATACCATAGGTTAGTCCATAAAACATGTAATAAACTTAACCAAATCACTATGGCAGCCCTCCTCAAGCTAATGCTTGGTCTTAGGAGGATTTTAACAGTAGTTAATACTAACTTTTTGGCTCTAGAAACCCAGAAATTCGCTGCCATCACTGTGCACTTCACACTAGGTCACAAAACCTGCAATAAGTGCACTCCCCTCCCTAAGCTTGGTTCATCAAGCACATGGCTCTCTTCCAAGCTTAGCCCTAGCTCCATGGATGTTTGAAAATTGTAGAAAAAATTCCATGAGAGCAAGAGAACCTACCTTGATGGGTATGCTGAAATTGGAGCTTGATCCTAGGTGCACTCAAGCAATAGCACCAAATAGCTTCCAATTGTGCTTCCTTGACTCCAATTGCAAGTAGTTTTGAGTTTGAAGGTATGGTGGCTATGGAGGAAGTGTAGAGGAGAAGGATGGCTTTCTTTTTGCTGGTGGAGGCCAAAATTTAGAGAAGCAAAGGTGGTCTTGACTACTTAAATAGTCAAAAGCACACTAAACACACTTAAGTAGTCTTAACCTTGTCTTATGTCATTTTCCTTGCTACAAGACTATGGTTTCTTAGTCTTAATCACTTGGCCCACATTTGACCATCCTTATATTTCTTTAGCAGCCCTCCTTATGTGGGATCACCCCACAAAACTTCCATTTGACTTAAGTCATAGACATACACAGCTTAAGGCCTACATTAGAACACTTAGGTCCTTTATGCCTTTTTGTGTTTTCTTTGTCCTTAGTTGTCTTCCATAAGCAATTTGGTCCTCCAATAGCACTTTCATACCATTCATATCCTTCCCATAACTCTCCAAATATCTTTTGTGAAAGTTTTTCAATTGAGTACCCGATTTCCAAAACCTTACAAAAAAGTCCATAGGTTGCTTGACAAACAAGCAATCCTTAAGGCTTTTCTAGGGGACTAAGTTACCAACTTGGAACACTTTTAAGGAGGTGTTGATCATGCATTTTACCCCCCACACTTCAAACACTATGGTGAGAATTACACAATATAATGGTTTTTAGCCATTATGACACACTTGTAATTCTTCCATTTTATGAGGTGATAACAGTTCTGTTGCATGCCACCCTTACTGATTGACCATTGAGCATTGGTAACGTGATCTTGTGGACTATTGCAAAAGCTGTTCATGACCCGATGTTGCCCAGAGTCTTCCTTAAGTTGAATACTAATCTCCTGATAGCACAACATGTCTTTTTCTCCATTGGAGAATTTCGAGTAGTCATGCCATAATGTGCACGAGAGGATGGTGATGCCGCGAGTGATGCTAAAGAGGATGCCCTTACAGACGCCACTATTGATATCGCTATTTTCTAGAGCCCGTGTTTCCATCTTGACTTTACTCTTGTCTATCATGGAGAGCATTACTATTGCTACTATTATTGTTTGGTTTTAGAGCATTGATTGCTCCTATGTTTTGTTTCTATTATTTCGTTTTAGTTCTATATTTGCTTATGTTTCTTTTCATATATTTTGTGGTTGATCATCTTTTCTGTTTTATTTTGAAGCCTTCAGAATTATCGATTGGAAGTCTAATTCAACACTTTTTATAGATCTACTTTTTAGAATGCTAACTTGTAAGACAAGCAACTAAAATTTTTCTTTTCAAAGACGGTATCCATTTTTATCACCCATTTTAAGTGCAATATACAATTTAAGTGCGGGGGAGTGAGTTTAATATGCAGCCTTTGTTTATTATGATTATTTTTGAATTTATCTATTTGATGATTTTTCTAAAAAATTTTAAATTTTTTTAGCTTATTTGTTTTCAAATCATTTTATTGAGCATTTGCTTATTAAAGAGTGATTGTTCATTTAATTTTTTGAGTTCTTAACCTCAAGACCAAGTAAGTAATTCCTAATCTTTAAGTTTGGTGCTTAATCTATTTTTAAAATGTTTTTTCAATTCATTGGCAAGCTCGTGGAAGATGATCTCGAGAAGCTATTTTTGCATCAAATTTTTGTGTTTAGTACACTATTTAAAGCATGCTAAGTTTTGAGTTTCTATGTTAGTTTGTGGAAAGTTTGGTTGATGGATTTGTGGTTAATTATTGATAAAGTAAAGTAAACTAAAGCATGAAAGTATGCTACTCTGCTACTTTTAGTGTTGAAGTAGATTGGGGCTTCTCCTAAGACAAATGTTGATCACAGCTCAAAAAGATGCTAAAATCATAAGTATAACCAAAAGATCATCTTGGATTGTGTTGAGAATTAGCATGGGTATAGACAAAGCTCCTGTAATGTACACTTGCTACAAAAGTTTTCAACACATAAAAAGACTTGGTTGAAAACAATATTGAAAAGTCGATTAATTGCCCAATCCATGGTTTGTGATTTGAAAGGTTGCACATAGTTAGCTCTTGCTTGGTGTGGTTTATGCTTTTTACTTTGCATGAAAATTTGATGTTATCCTTTCAATTTTGAGAGATATAGGTTGCTAGCTTGAAAACAAATTGTTCCTATTAAATTATTTTTATTTTGAAAAGCGTTAGATAGGAGGAGTTACATGCTTGGCAGTCCTGTTAATTTTTCAAGATAATTAGTGTTTCAATCCTCTTTATATTTCTTTGCTCAAGAAATGATTCTACAATCTTATTGTTTTCAAGGTTTTAAAGAAATTTCTAGATTTTTCTTCTTGAGTTTTTGCTTGAGTACAAGCAAAAGTTCTATATGGGGGAAAAAAATATGATATGCTCATATTTAGTCATATTTTCTATATATTTTCCCCTTGTATTTCCTTGTCTTCTCATATGTTTTTGCAAGATTAGGAAGAATTTTGGTGAAGTTTAGGCACCAAATTGCAAGTTTTGGTGAAGTTTTAAAGCTTACACACACTTATACTGGCCCATGTTCCAAATCAAGTTGAAATTAGCAAAATTTTAAGTTCCAAGAAAGTTACACAACCATGTACCAAATCGTGTTTGCCTAAATTTTAGGGTTTCTCGAGTAAATTCTAGAAAAAAAAGACTAGGAGAGATAAGGAGAATATATAGAGAAAAAAAAATTCATGGAGGAAAGCTGCTGGAGTTAATTGTAATGATCAACATTGTTTTATGAGTGCTGGATCGAAGATTTTACGGAGAAGAAGAAATTCAGCCATGGATCACTATTTTCTTACTTTTCTTTTGATTCTTTGGTATTTATTTTACAACACTATGAGCTAAACTTTTCCTACTCATGCTTAGAGTTGATGAACTCTAGGATGATTTTGTGATTGTGATTGCTTTTGGTTTAACATGATTATATGTTTTTCTTGAAATTTATCCAACGTGCTTTGTTGCATTGATAAGTAGCAGTTATCCTATTAATTCAATGTGGGATGATGAACTCGTGTCAGGTAGTATCTGGTATAGTTGTTGTGGATCACAGTTGCATAAAAGGAATATTATCATAATCGAGAGCAACATGTGTGATATCATATCTCCAGACTTGGATGAAACCTAGTAGTGGGTCATCTTTTGATGTGTTCTTATGAAGCATGATAGGATTAGGCAATCTATCGGTGACTTTAGAATAAGGTTAATGTAATGTGAAGAATAGGGAGCTAATCTACATTAGGTAGTACTCTGTGGTCCAAGAAAATCACAATCTTGTTAAACCAAAGTAAAAACAATAAAAAGGAATTTCTAGGGGGCTTGATTCTAAGCATGAGGTTTCTTATTGTTGATTGTTTTAATTGTTTGTTCCACTGCAGGTTGATAGTTAGTAGTTTATATTACTACATTAGTTTGGTTTAGTTAATTCATAGTAGTTAGTTAAACAAACTCCGTAATTGATGGTTAGATAATAGGGAGATATTGAGTATGATAGACAACCTCCATCTTTTGGGAAAAATGACCTCGGTATTTGCCACAGCTATACTTTAATGATGAGTGCACATGCCTGTGAGTTCACATGTTTATTTGAGTAGAGAGAGATTTGATGCATCCACACTGTTTACTAGTGTAGTGAAAAGGTTTGTTGTTCTTGGGTTTCGGGAGCCAAACAACGCGGCGAAATTTAACTAAAACGCTCTAGGATCCAAGTGAAATGGGGTAAACCGGGTGTTCGAAAATTTTCATACCTAATTTTCGGTTGAGATCTCTCACTCAACTGTAGAGTCGAATCACAAAACCTGAACAGTTAACGTTTTTAAGCTCTCTATGGTATCCACATGAGCCTCTTGGGATCACCACGCTTCCACCACGTCCCAGCAGATGCGTTTCTCTTGCGCTCGCAGTGCTAGCTTGCGTCCTCCAAAGAATTGCAAGAGAAGAGTGCGGCTGTCCTTTTTGGGAGGCTAGGGCAAGAAGACCTACGAATTTCTCACTAAAAGTTGTATTTATAGTGAGACTCAACTTCCAAGCTTAATGCGTTTCAAAGCCCTAATCCAATTAGGCTTAAATTTTTGGGCTAAATAATGGCTCAACTCTTAGGCCCATTATTAATATGAAATTAAAGTGAAACCATAACCCAAATAATTAGCCCATGCACTCTAATGATCCAAATAGCTCTATGTGTGTGACTCAATAGGCTCTTACCACATTGGCAATGATTATAAATCACATTTATGATAAAAAGTAATGAGCAGTGTCTAGCAACACATCATTGCTACCCAAGTGACAAGATTGTCGATGATTCGACTAAACCTTTATGATCATCACCGATATATGCTATTTTCCCTTTGTACAAGATAGCAAGACTAAGCACGAGACATGGAATGTGTCACTCTCGTATAGCTCAATCTTTGGTTTCTTAATTACTGAGTAGACCAACTTAAACTGATGACATTGATATCGTATATCAACTCATCCGAGTATGGCCATGCATTTTTCTAAGTCTTACTCTATCAAGGGGCCCGAAGATATCACTCCCGTTCATAGGAGAGACAAATCCCATCTTGATCATACAAATCCCGCGGCATGATATGTGGCATACCCAATGACCTCCTTCAAGTTCACTCAGTTACGAGCAACAAAGAAAAGTATCAAAGTATGTGACTTATATGTAGGGAACCTTGATGATCCTAGGTCGAAGGACTACATATACCATGATCACTAAGAGAATCACTTATGACACTCATATAACGATCCATGTAGTGTTCTCATGGTGGGTCGATCCAGTACACAAGTTCTCCAACTTGTACCCATATGTAGACTACATATCTCATATTAGTCTCCACATATGCTAGTCGTTATGTATTATTGCAACCTACTCCACAATAATATTAGACCAGGGACATTTGAGAATATCATTTTTCTAGGGTTACAATTATGTTTATTATGTTACGCAGAAACAAAACAACAAACATAATTGCTGGATTAATGCCTTAATAAAATATCATGACTCAATGTGCAAAAATACAATCATCTCATGATTGGCTTTTTGGGCACAACACTAACAATCTCCCACTTGCACTAAAAGCCAATCATCCATGTATCTAATACTGATGGACCTAGAATGGCTATCATGCTTCTGCTGCGTAAGGGGCTTTGTCAGTGGATCAGCAATGTTGCTGTCTGTCGAAGTCCTGCATATCCTTACATCACCCCTCTCGATGATCTCCCTGATGAGATGATAGCGTCGGAGTATGTGTTTGGATCGCTGGTGAGATCGAGGTTCCTTAGCCTGTGCGATTGCTCCATTGTTGTCACAATAGAGCTCTATCGGGTCGGCAATGCTTGGAACCACTCCAAGTTCAGTGATGAACTTCTTGATCCAAACTGCCTCCTTCGCAGCATCAGAGGCGGCAATGTACTCAGATTCTGTTGTAGAGTCAGCTACTGTCTCTTGCTTTGAACTCTTCCAGCTCACAGCACCACCACCAATACAAAACACATAACCAGATTGCGATCTAAAATCATCCTTATCGGATTGGAAGCTTGCATCGGTGTAACCCCTTACAACGAGCTCATCTTCACCTCCAAAGACCAAGAATGCATCCTTAGTCCTTCGTAAGTACTTAAGGATGTTCTTAACAGCTGTCCAGTGACTCTCACCAGGGTTCGATTGGTACCTACTCGTCATGCTCAAAGCATATGAGACATCGGGACGAGTACATATCATGGCATACATGATAGATCCAATTGCTGAGGCATATGGAATCTTACTCATGCGCTCTCTCTCCTCGGGTGTACTCGGACACTGAGATCTAGAAAGAGTTATACCATGTGACATGGGCAAGAATCCTTTCTTGGAATCTTGCATGCTAAACCTCTTTAGCACCTTGTCAATGTATGTACTTTGACTTAGGCCAAGAAGCTTTCTAGATCTATCTCTATAGATCCTGATGCCTAACACATAGGCTGCTTCACCCAAGTCCTTCATAGAGAAACATTTCCCTAGCCAAGTCTTCACAGACTGTAGCTCAGGAATGTCATTCCCGATGAGTAGTATGTCATCTACATACAACACCAAGAAGACAATAGCGCTCCCACTAACCTTCTTGTAGACACAAGGTTCATCTTCATTTTTGATAAAACCAAACTCTTTGATTGCTTCATCAAAACGAAGATTCCAACTTCGAGAAGCTTGCTTCAGTCCATAAATGGACCTTTGCAACTTGCACACTTTATTGGCATTCTCAGGAGTGACAAAACCCTCAGGTTGTGTCATGTACACATCCTCAAGTAGCTTTCCATTTAGGAATGCAGTTTTGACATCCATTTGCCATATCTCATAATCATAGTGTGCAGCAATAGCGAACAAAATTCGGATGGATTTAAGCATAGCAACTGGTGAAAAAGTTTCATCATAGTCAATACCATGAATTTGCTTGAAACCTTTTGCAACCAATCGTCCCTTAAAGGTAATCACATTACCATCCATGTCAGTTTTCTTCTTGAAAACCCATTTGCACCCTATGGGTTTTACCCCTTCAGGTGGGTCAACCAAAGTCCATACTTGGTTTTCATACATGGATTCCATCTCGGATTTCATGGCCACTAGCCACTTCTCAGAGTCAGGCCCCGACATAGCTTGTTGGTAGGTTGTGGGCTCATCCTGATCCATGAGCATCACATCACCAGTGTGAGTCATGAGAAATCCATATCTCTCAGGCTCACGCCGAATCCTACCAGACCTACGTGGGCTCTGTGCTACAGGAACAGACTCTTGAACCACAACATCTTGTGGTGTCTGTTCAGGTTCCATTTCAGGTTCGATGTCTCCTTGTTGTTCTTGAATTTCTTCAAGTTCTACTTTCCTCCCACTAGTTCCTTTAGAGATAAACTCTTTCTCTAAAAAGACACCAGTTCGAGCAACAAACACTTTTTGCTCAGAAGGATTGTAGAAATAGTAACCCTTTGTTTGTTTGGGATACCCAACAAAAAGGCATTTTTGAGATTTGGGCCCTAGTTTGTCAGAGGATTGACGTTTCACATAAGCGTCACAGCCCCAAATCTTCATAAAAGACAAATTGGGACGCCTCCCACTCCATATCTCATATGGTGTCTTTTGAACCGATTTAGATGGAACTCGGTTTAGTGTAAAAGCGGCTGTCTCTAGAGCATGTCCCCAAAAGGAGTTTGGAAGGTCAGCTTGACTCATCATAGAGCGAACCATGTCTAACAGAGTTCGATTTCTCCTTTCAGATACACCATTCCATTGAGGTGTACCTGGTGGAGTGAGTTGTGATACTATACCACACTCCTTCAGATAGTCAAGGAATTCTCGATCCAAGTACTCTCCACCTCGATCTGATCGAAGCACTTTGATACTCTTCCCGAGTTGATTCTCTACTTCATTCTTGAATTCTTTGAACTTTTCAAAGGATTCTGACTTGTGTCTCATGAGATACACATAGCCATATCTGCTGAAGTCATCAGTGAAAGTAATGAAGTATTGGAAACCTCCTCTAGCTTGTGTAGACATAGGGCCACATACATCACTATGTATGAGTCCTAGTAAGTCATTAGCCCTTTCACTTTGCCCTGTGAATGGGGCTTTGGTCATCTTGCCCAACAAACATGACTCACATGTCTCATATGATTCAAAATCAAATGAGTCCAAGAGTCCATCCTTATGGAGCTTGGATATGCGGGTCTCATTTATATGGCCCAAGCGACAGTGCCAGAGATAGGTCGGGTTCGAATCATTTAATCTGACCTTCTTGGTATTCACATTATAGATTGGATCTTCGAGGTCTAGAACATACAACCCATTGCTAAGTTGAGCACTACCATAAAAGATTTCATTCAAATAAATAGAACAACATTTGTCCTTTATTATAAATGAAAAACCTTTCTTGTCCAAACAAGAAACAGAAATCAAATTTCTACTAATAGTAGGCACAAAGTAGCAGTTGTCTAATTCTAAAACTAATCCACTAGGTAAAGTGAGAACATAAGTCCCTACGGCTAAGGCAGCAACCCTTGCTCCATTTCCAACACGTAGGTCCACTTCACCTCGGGCCAATCTTCTACTTCTACTTAGATCCTGCACATTTGCACAAATGTGAGATCCACATCCAGTATCCAATACCCAAGATGAGGAAGTAGAAAAGTTAGCCTCTATAACAAAAATACCTGAAGTGGAAGTCTTACTTCCCTTTTCCTTAGCAAGTTCTTCAAGATAGAGCTTGCAGTTGCGCTTCCAGTGTCCAGGTTGCTTACAATGGAAGCACTCCCCTTCCTTTGCCACACCACCCTTTGGTTTCAGTGCAGCTGAAGAAGAATTAGCATTGGACTTTCCATTAGCTTTATCCTTCTTCTTGTTGGCTTTTCCCTTTCCCTTGCCCTTTTGAACCATCAAAATGGGCTTAGCCTTCTTAAGGTTTTGCTCAGCAGTTCTCAACATGTTGAGCAATTCAGGGAGGGACTTGTCAAGGTCGTTCATGTTATAGTTCATGACGAACTGACTGTAGCTTTCAGGCAACGATTGCAAGACTACATCAACAGCCAACTCTTTCTGAAGAGCAAATCCCAAACTCTCAAGATTCTCAATGTACCCAATCATCTTGAGCACATGAGGACCCACGGGACTTCCCTCAGACATTTTGCACTGAAACAATGCCTTAGAGGTCTCAAACCTCTCATGCCTAGCTTGCTCTTGGAAAAGCATTTTGAGATGTTCGATCATATCGAACGCCCCCATGTTCTCATGTTGCTTCTGAAGCTCAGATTCCATGGTAATAAGCATGAGGCATGCAACATCCAAAGCATCATCAGAATGCCTCTTGTGAGCATCCCTTTCAGCTCTTGGAGCAGTGGCAGCAGGCTCATTCGGAATGGGCTGCTCTAGGACATAAGCCTTTCTCTCTTGCTTGAGGACTATCCTCAAGTTTCGGTACCATTTGAGAAAGTTGGTCCCATTCAGTTTTTCCTTCTCAAGGATCGATCGCAACGAAAGTGTCGATGTGTTTTGTGCCATGGTTATCTACAACAGTAAATATGCAGTGTAAGAGTCATGTATTTTAATTCATTTAATAAGGACTTTTATTAAACGATACTCCCACTATTTTCCTCAAAATAATAACCCTCGATATTATTTCGGAACACCTCAGCGTTAAGGTATTCTAGTGGGCCAAGATCCATATTTGACCACAACCTGAGTCAGCTTTGGCTTTTCTCTCAAGTTACAGCTATTTAGGTAGGCAACTCCTTGCCAATTGCATCTCATGCAACTCTTGGATAGTTGGGTGAACAACACTTGTCCAAGCTCATCTCATGAACTTAAGCCCAACTCTATGCCTCTAAGTCCCTAATCCTATTAGGATGACTTAGTTAAGTCAGACCCAAAGTTAGCAATTTGGATATCACTATTATCCCATCGCGCCTTACCAAGATGAACATAGGTGCTTTGCTTTGGCAAACCCACCTAATGTTGATCAAAGTCTTGACGAGTGCCAACATTTGGAAGGCATCACATTTAATGACTTAATATTTGTTTGAGGGATTTTTCTTTTGATCTCACCAATTTGTTATCTCCGGTTGTCTTATACATGCATCACATACAAATATAAAACATGCATCTCATGCTTACAAGAAAGTAAACGTGACATGGTTATAGCCCAAACTATGCGATATTCTCAAGCCAATGAGAATATCATAAAAGCCTAAGAAAAGAAAAGGGTCTTCACAAGCTCCTTCTCTTCCTTTCTTGGTTGCCCTTTTGTTGTCACCTCCTTGGACATACCACCTTGGATGATCCTTGGACATACCACCTTGGATGATCCCATAATGTACCATTACATCAATAATAGAAACCTCGAGTTACATTCGAGGGGAGTAAGGTGAGAAGAGAATGTACAATGAGAGTAACAAGAGAAGGCACGACTCGCAGGCCGTATTTACAAGTACAACCAATCAAGGGCTATAACCATGCACCATGCTACAACCATCAATCAGCATAACATGTCAAATCTCATTCAACAAATGCATGCCAATTTTTGCGAGTTGATTAACCAGTTTTATTTATGTGGCGCTTCGCATACGGCGGTCCCGCTGGCCGGTCAGCGGGCGGTGGTTCCGCTGACCGGTCAGCGGACGGGGTCAAGGGGAGCCGCCCTTGCGGGGGGTTGCGAGGGGGGCAGTGCCCCCCTGGCGCAAAAAATTGTCTTACAATTGCTTAGCCCGAGATCTTCTATTTCGAGCAAGTAGGCACCCGAGACTCCTCCATTCGAGCCACCAAAAATACCTTACTTTCGGTGCCCGAACAGGCCGAATCCGAACCAAGCTAGGGTTTTTGCAACTATTGCAAGAATCCTAATCCATATAGGTATCTCATACCTATCAATTTCGGGTTAATCTCATTAACCAATTAGTGTCGTTTCTTCATATATGTCATATGTTCATTACGAGTTCCGGTTTCATGCATCATGAATCAATCTAATTAATCATGGCCGAAAAGCAACCGAACACATAACATCATGCGATTCAACATTCAATCCCGATTTAGGGTTTCACCAGTAGCTCTGATACCACTGTTGGGTTTCGGGAGCCAAACAGTGCAGCGGAATTTAACCGAAACCCTCCAGGATCCAAGTGAAACGGGGTAAACCGGGTGTTCAAAAATTTTCATACCTAATTTTCGGTTGAGATCTCTCACTCAACTGTAGAGTCGAATCACAAAACCTGAACAGTTGACGTGTTCAAGCTCTCTATGGTATCCACACGAGCCTTTCGGGATCACCACGTTTCCACCACGTCCCAGCAGATGTGTTTCTCTTGTGCTTGCAGTGCTAGCTTGCGTTCTCCAAGGAATTGCAAAAGAATAGTGTGGCTGTCCTTTTTGGGCGGCTAGGGCAAGGAGACCTACGAATTTCTCACTAAAAGTTGTATTTATAGTGAGACTCAACTTCCAGGCCTAATGGGTTTCAAAGCCCTAATCCAATTAGGCTTTAATTTCGGGCTTAATAATGGCTCAACTCTTGGGCCCATTATTAATATGAAATTAAAGTGAAACCATAACCCAAATAATTAGCCCATGCACTTTAATGATCCAAATAGCTTTATGTGTGCGACCCAATAGGCTCTTACCACATTGGCAATGATCATAAATCACATTTATGATCATAAGCAATGAGCGGTGTCTAGCAACACATCATTGCTACCCAAGTGACAAGATTGTCGATGATTCGACTAAACCTTTATGATCATCACCGATATATGCTATTGTCCCTTTGTATAAGATATCAAGACTAAGCATGAGACATGGAATGTGTCATTCTCGTATAGCTCAATCTTTGGTTTCTTGATTACCGAGTAGACTAACTTAAACTGATGACATTGATATCATATATCAACTCATCCAAGCATGACCACGCATTTTTCTAAGTCTTACTCTATCAAGGGGCCCGAAGATATCACTCCCGTTACATAGGAATGACAAATCCCATCTTGATCATACAAATCCCACCGCATGATATGTGGCATACCTAATGACCTCCTTTAAGTTCACTCAGTTACGAGTAACAAAGGAAAGTATCAAAGTATGTGACTCACATGTAGGGAACCTTGATGATCTTAGATCGAAGGACTACATATACCATGATCACTAAGAGAATCACTTATGACACTCATATAACGATCCATGTAGTGTTCTCATGGTGGGTCAGTCCAGTACACAAGTTCTCTAACTTGTACCCATATGTAGACTACATATCTCATATTAGTCTCCATATATGCTAGTCATTATGTATTATTGCAACCCGTTCCATAATAATACTAGACCAGGGACATTTGAGAATATCATTTTTCTAGGGTTACAATTATGTTTATTACGTTACACAGAAACAAAACAACAAACATAATTGCTGGATTAATGCCTTAATAAAATATAGTGACTCAATGTGAAAAAATACAATCTTCTCATGATTGGCTTTTTAAGCACGACACTAACAGTTGTGAACTATGAAGATGCTAGAAATACTCTCTCATGATCCTTATAATCCTGTATATGCTACTACCTCATCAAATGCATGAACAACTCTAGGAAAATTATCCAAAGGCATAAGTCACTCATAGCCTCTCTAATATTCCTCTAGACATGTGCTCCCATATTGATCGGGCCATCAGCAACCAGCGCATACAAAATCTCTGCCTTCTCCTCAGTAACATCTGGAGTAGACGTGGTGGGAAGCAAACTCGCATTAATGAATGTGAGCTAGGCCTAAAAGTCATAATCCAACTACGAGGCAAGGAGGATTGGTGCTTGTATGGCTTATGTGATCCAAGTAATCGGCCTCCCATAAGGCACTACAGATAATCCATTGGGTGATAGGTGGTAGACTAGTCCTTGAATGTTCTGAATACCAAAGAGTATATAAATCTAGTCAATAAGAATGGTCAACTGCCGTCCTCGCATCCTGACCTGTATCAGAGGTTCCAAAAAGTGGCTACTGGCATGGGCATTTGCATAAACCTCATGCACTAACATCAATGATGCAATGATTGGTGGCCTACAGAAAACTTGCCACCCACAGCGTCAAATGGTGGCCGCCATGGGTTGGTTGTGAAGGCTTGAATAATCAAAGCCCATCTGATGAATTGCTTCCATTCCTTTATGGCTTCATGAACACAGAAGGCTTGAATGGAGATAAATTTATTCCAGTCCCACTCCTCCCACCATGGTTCATCCTGACCTGCATCATCAAACATCCTAAAAAGTGTGAAAAAATTTTCTGGTGCAACAATAATCTCAAATATCAAATAATCACAGTAATGTCACGAATAATATCTCTAATAAAAAATTAATAAATTCTTCAATATAAGCAATCTCTATTCAACTTTAGGCATTAAGATGATCAAGCTTAACATTTAAGGCTAAATGCATAAAAATCATGGGATTTCAAGACAATATAATCCACATTTGAGCTCTTTCTTTGTGCTCAAGAAACCTATCCGTTTTTACACCAAAGGACTACCAATTCTTAAAATCCATGAAATTCCAATGCAAATAAGATAACCAAGGCATTCTCAATAAATCATAAGTCATATAAACATCCGCTTAAGTCATAAATTTCATATAATCAACATGCAAAACTAGAATTCCATCAAACATGCAATTTCAACTCTTCATCTTCCAAAACATAACACCCAAAATTTAAAATTCCAACAACCATGCTATCAACCCAAAACAAACATCAATGGGCATGCAAAATCAATCAAATAACACATATAAGAGCTACCCATAACAATAAATTAATCTAATCTTTCATAAACTTCAAACAAACTTAGAGAGAGAAAGTTACCTTAAGAGAGAGAAAATCAAAGATATAGGGAAAAAATCTAAAATCTAGATGGGAAACAGGGTCCTCCAAGGATGGAAAACCTTATTTGAGATGCAAGGAAGCTAGGGTTTGAGTTTAAGGGCTTGGGGAAGAAGTTTGAGTGATTTTTATGTGAAGTGGGGAAAAACTGACGTGATTGCGAATATAAACTCACAAAACATAGCTTCAAACACAGGGTGTGAAACTGCCCATGTTACTTAAAACTTCCTCAACACTCTGTTAAACACGGTCATGGCACATGCCTTGTTCAAGGTTTGAACCCTAAAATTTTAAAAACATAGAACTAAAACATGGGAACAAACATGGATGTGAATTCAATCATGTAAGTGTAAGATGCATTCAAACATGGGTGTGAATCCAACCACGTATATGTAAGACGCCTTCAAACATGAAAGTGAATTTGACTGTGTTTGATGACAAGAGCCCAAAAATTTTAAAATCACTTGACTAACACCATGTTCGTTAAACACTCTGGTTTCCGTAGTCATAAAAAATACTGTGTTTGTGTTCTGGAATGTAAAAGTTTAAAAAAAAAATAAACACATTTTGCAGCATAGGCGTGATGTAAACCATGTTTAGTGAACATTTTTATAAGCATGGGCATGTTTGTGTACATGTTTAAGTTATAGGATTTTAAGCTTTTGAAAACCATGTATTGTGAACACGTTTTGATACACGGTTATGCCACAAATTGTGTATGGTTATTGTAGCTCAAGTAAAAATTTTGCGTGCAAAATAAGTTAAAAAATCAAATATGGTTGTGTTTGAAATTGTGTTGGGTGACATGTTCCTGAACATGGGCATGTTTAAGAACATATTTGGCTCCTAGAACTTAGAAAATTTTGCAAACTTAGCCAGAATTGAACTTAGCCCTTTTTCCTCACTTTGAACACAAAATTCTTCCTAAAATGCTCTAGATTCCTGTATAAAAAATTATATATTATAAGATTACAAGACAATCAACTAACTAACCTACTATTAATAAAGTAAACTAAATGAAAACAAAGCTAAACAAAAAGATTAATGCTAATGCTTGGGTTGCCTCCCAAGAAGTGCTTGGTTTAATGCCTTCGGATCGACATTTTCCTTGACAAATCAAGGAGGTTTTCCCTTCTTCTCTAAAGCTTGCACCTTCGCATGACCATCTACCTTATATTGAAAGGTTAAATTATAAACTCCTCCTAGATTTAGCTCAACATTCACTAGCAAAGCTCCTTGCTGCTTTTCGGAAAACATATTGGCCAATTGGCCTAACTAATTCTTAAAATTCTAGATGCTTGCTCTCATATTCTTCAACTCTGACTCTATCACATAGATTCTAGCATTAGATTGTTACATATACTTGGAGATCAATCCTTTTACAGTTAGCTTTCTTTCTTATTGCAGCATAAGCTAAAAACCAAGTGGTTGTTGCCTCTCATTACTCCATGAAAAATTAGGATGGTTCCTCCATCCTAGATTATACTTATTGCTATACAAATTGTTGTGTGGCCTTAGTGGGTTTCCAATGAAGTCTATTTGCTCGATTTTGCTCAACCAATTATGCACTTGGATATCACTACTTCCATGTCCTTCTCCACATACTTCACATTACATCACATCTTTCTTTTGGCTAGCCAAAAATTTTATGAACTCCCTAATCAAGGCTTCAGCTTAATTTGTTAAGGCTAAATAAGGATCAGAATTTTGAACTACAACTGCTTTGCTTGGTTTAATCCAAGATGATGATTGCCATTGGTAGTTGTTAGTAGCCATCTCCTTAATCAACTCCTATGCTAGTTTAGGTGTCTTGCTATTCAAAGAACCAATAGCCACTACATCAAATATTTTCTTAGAAGCATAACTAAAACTATTATTGAACATTTTCACTTGCATCCATGTAGGTAATCCATGATGTCGGTAGAACCATTCCCAAGCTTCATATAATGTTTCTAAATCCATCTGACTGAAAGCCTTTGAGGATAAAAGTGAGGACATATAGACTGAATGCCTAGAGAAAGTTTATGCCTGAAGAAAAGTTTATGACTAAAGCACCAAAATAAGGAAACATATGCCTAAAAAAGGAAATCCTAGCTTGTATATTTCTTACTTTCAAATAAGATTTGTTTACCTACTCACCAGAGGACATGCCAAGAATCAATCCATACACCATCCAACATAGTATTAAAGTAGACTCGAAGTATCACCTCTCAAAGAGAGCCTTCGATAAACAAGAAGTTCAATGACTCTTGGAAGCAGGGGGTGATAATAGAAGTAATGTACCCTGATTGGCTTAAAGATGTGTTGATTTCTATTAAGAAAGAGAGTGACAAACTTTGGGTGTGTATAGACTCCATTAAAGTCAATGATGTTTGCCTAAAGAACTTCTAGCCATAGTCTTCAATTGACCAACTAGTCAACTCAACATTCGAATATAAAACACTAAGTTTTTTAAATGCCTTCAATAGATATCATCAAATTTGGATGAATCTTATCGATGAAGAAAAGACTTCTTTCATATTTCATGAAGACACCTTCAGTTATGTGCGAATGCCCTTTAGTTTAAAGAATAGAGGCCAATTATCAATGACTTATGGACAAAGTGTTTCCTAACCAAATTGGAAGGAACATGGAAATCTATATCAATGATATAGTCATCAAGATTCAAGATCCCAAACACCACATTAGAGACCTTTGTAAAACCTTTCAACAATTAAGAAAGTTTAGCATATGCCTAAACCATGAAAAATGTGTGTTTGGCGTTAAAGCCAACCATCCTTGGCTTTATGGTTCCCAGACGATGAATTGATGAAAACTTAGAAAAGATAAAAGCACTCCTCGATGCTCACACATTAGAGTCTATCAAGGATGAAAAAAGGCTCACAGGGAGAATAAAGACACTAAGTTGATTCATCTCTTAAAATAGTGGCTGATGTAGGCCTTTCTTTAAAATTCTCACTAGGGGAACAAAAAAGTGCACTAACCCCGACATTGTGGTTGATGGAGAGAAACCTTGCTAGAATGATGAATGTCAATAGGCATGGAAAAACTAGAAGGCCTACTTAGCTAAACTACCTATACTTTAATAGCCAAAGGAATGTGAAACCCTCATTCTTTATCTTTCAGTGAGTGACAAGGCCATATGGTTGGTCTTGGTGTGTGAGGAAGCTGATGGAAAATAATGGCCTATCAACTATGTTAGCAAGTCATTGCATGGCATATTCTTCTGAGCTAGTAATGATTTTTAGCTTTTAATTTGGTAGTTGAAGAGGGAGTACAATTTCAAGTAGTCTATGCTTAAAAGATATTTCAACCTTATAAAAAAAGCTAATAGAAAATTTTGAACGAATACAGGTTGAAAAGTTACCTCTTAGAAACAATGTACAAGTAGACACGTTGGCCAAGTCTCCAAAACATAAAAAGGTGTTGGGCACCCTAAGCATTCTTTACTTGTACCTTATGAGCATTAGAAAAAGGTGGAGAGTCTTTTTAAAGATCTACCTTGCTAAGGGACATTTGCCTGAAGAACCATAGGAAGCTACTAAAGTCAAAAAGATGATAGATAGGTACTTCCTAATAGATGAAGAATTATATATACAAGGCCACTCTGGCCCATTACAAAAATACATCAAGGAAGAGGATGCCAACAAGGTATTGAAAAAAGCCCATGAAAGGATATGTGGATCACACATTGACACCAATACACTTGCTGGAGTGGTACTTCGGTGAAGGTATTTTGGTCCACTCTCAGACAAGATGGTTGAAAGTTGTTCCAATTTTGTGATAATTGTAAAAGGCACGCTCCAATGTAGAGGATGTTGTCCGAAGTAGTGAATTTAGAAAAAAACCCTTGCCCATTTGCAATCTGGGGGATAAACTTGATAGGACCTTTTCTAATAACCCCTAGAGGGTAAAGTACCTTGTAGTAGCAATCTACTATTTCACAAAACGAATTGAAGTTGAACCATTAGCCACTATATTGGCTAAATAGGTCCAGAAATTTTTCTAAAAATATATCGTTTATAAACTCGGTTGCCCAAAGGTCCTGGTGGCAGACAATGGAACACAATTCATTGATAAGGGATTCCAAGAGTTCACTAAGAACCTTGTTATCAAAATTAGTTTTGCCCCAGAAGTGCACCATTAAAGTGATGTAGAACTCAAAATCTCTAACTGAACTTTGAAAAAGGGATTAGGAAAGAGGTTGGTGAAGCAAAGGAAAATGGCTTGGAGAGTTGTAAAAAATTTTGTGAAGTTACAGAACATCACTAAAGAAGAACACCAAGGAAACTCCCTTCTCCATTTGTATATCGAACTAAAGCTTTGATTTTTTTTTAACTAGCCCATCCTTCAGTTGGAGTGTAGGTTTTTTTATCAAAAATAAAGGAACAACATTAGCTTGAAATCCAAGTTTGGCCTAATTGAGGAAAATTAGGAAATGGCCAAACTTAGAAGAAGAGCCTTTTGGCAAAAGGTTGCCCTGGCAGCCAACCATAAAGTTAAACCCAAAATGATAAAGGATGGGGCCTAGTCCTCTGAAAAGAACAAACTAGAATCCTAAAGACCAACATTTGAAGTACTTCTAGTGAACTGGGAAGGACCTTACCTTGTAATGAGAGAGCTAAATTCATGAGTATTACTAACTCCAAGACTATTTCAGAAGTGACTTAAAAAATACCTGGCTTGTAGGCAATTTGAAAAGGAATTATGGCTAGAAATCCAAAGCAGTTAACCAAAGTACCTTGGATAGGGAGTATTTGGGAAAATTGTACAAAAAATGCCAATATCATATAGCCAATATACTGAATTCTATCAGAATAAATTGGAATATTTTTAAAATTAGTGAATTTTACAACTTAACTTTTAGCTAAGGCTTAAATTAAGCCGAAGAGGAGGAAGAGGGCAACCCTTTCCTGGAATCGTGGCAGACTCCTATTTAATGGGATTTGGAAATAAGTTAAAAATTGACTTCAAACTATAGTCAAACTAAGACTTAAAAATTGATTTTAGATCATTCAACTCGGTACAGTGATCTCATAAATATGCAACTTAGAAGTTTCTTAGTGCATGCACACAAATGCCAAGGCCTAAAATTGAAATGCATAAGGAATTCGATGACCTATGGATCAAAAAATGCCTAAAGTAAGTCAAAACATGACTTTCATTTGAAAGGTACTAAGTAAAAAACTTAGAAAAAATATTGAACATTAAGCCAAAAAGAAATGGTACTTTGAAATAAGAAAATTTTAGTACCAAACAAAAGCAATATATCTAAGGTAGTGCAAAGTGAAGAGCAACCACAAAGGAAACTTAAAGCACTAAAGTTGCATCTTCATTCTCTTTATTTACCTCATATGCTCCCTATACTTTTTCTTCTTCTTTGCCTTTTTCATCTTCCAGGAGCCTGCTTTATAGTTTATCCAAATACTCCTCTTTGGGCCAATCCAAAGAGTTACCTACTGGCATCTTAAAGGCATTGAGGTAAGAAAGTGGTAAATGTGGGTGGTGCTTTAAAACTCGATGATGAACTAGGTAGAACCATCCTAAAATTTTGTAATGGCGATGCTCTTTATAGCATTCTTTTCCTTGGTGATCTCTTTGGCCTCAAACTTTATCTTTTAGCTAGTTTTGTTGGCATTTTAGGGTTCTTTGGTCAAATCCTTCTTTGCCTTTTTTCAGATCCTTGACCTGAGTGGCGAAGTCCCTCTTCTATTGGGTGGTGGTGTCCCGCTTTGTTATTAGCTCAGTATTCTTCTTACCAAGGTCTTTAACTTTGCTATAACATCTTCAGTGAATGATTTCACTTGCTCAGCAACTTACTTCTTGAGGACAAAAAGTTCATCCTTGGCAATTTTCTTCATTTAGCTTGACTTGACTATGGCCTCGACTAGAGTACTCTTCGCCTTTTGGAGGTTACACTCAGTTTTAGAGCAGATATTACTCTGCTTAGAAAACCCAATCACAGAAACATCCTGTGATTATGAGTAAGTGTAAAAGAATGGCTTCATCAAATGTCTAGGTTAATTCAAAGCAAAGATTTTGGTGAAGAAACTATATGTTTGTCATGTAGTCCATAAGGGCTGATGTAATAATCTCGTCGTTAGGAAGCTGATGCAACAAAGTGTTGAAGGTTGCATTGATGGTGATACTTCTATAAAATTAGGGAATTATCACTTAGGCATCCCCACTGAAGAGGTCCATGTCCTCCATAACCCGCCAAATGGGTCACTTCAGTACATACCCCTTCCGAATGCTAATGTTCATGCACTAATGCCACCGTTCATGCCCAGCTACCTAATCTGGCATTGAGGTCTCCCCTACACAGTCATGTTGAGTTCATTTCTAGTGTCAGCCCCTAATCAGCAATTTATTAATCTTACAATATCAAATAAGCCAAAACCTAGATGAAAAATTAGGGACCAAAGTTGAAGGGTTGGCCATGGAGTGAGAGGATGAAACAGTTTTTACTACCACCATGCTACAAAATAATCATGACCCGATAAGGTCTAAAAGGCCCATTTTTGTTCGGGAGAGGAAACCTAAGCAAGAAAATACCTATATAGTCCATGCCTAGCTACCTTGCTATACAAGGTGTTGGGTTTCGGGAGCCAAACAGCGCAGCGGAATTTAACCGAAACCCTCCAGGATCCAAGTGAAACAGGGTAAACCGGGTGTTCGAAAATTTTCATACCTAATTTTCGATTGAGATCTCTCACTCAACTATAGAGTCGAATCACAAAACCTAAACAGTTGACGTGTTCAGGCTCTCTATGGTATCCACACGAGCCTCTCGGGATCACCACGCTTCCACCACGTCCCGGTAGATGCGTTTCTCTTGCGCTCGCAGTGCTAGCTTGCGTCCTCCAAGGAATTGCAAGAGAAGAGTGCGGCTGTCCTTTTTGGAGGCTAGGGCAAGGAGACCTGCGAATTTCTCACTTAAAAGTTGTATTTATAGTGAGACTCAACTTCCAGGCCTAATGGGTTTCAAAGCCCTAATCCAATTAGGATTTAATTTCGGGCTTAATAATGGCTCAACTCTTGGGCCCATTATTAATACGAAATTAAAGTGAAACCATAACCCAAATAATTAGCCCATGCACTCTAATGATCCAAATTGCTCTATGTGTGCGACCCAATAGGCTCTTATCACGTTGGCAATGATCATAAATCACATTTATGATCATAAGCAATGAGCGGTGTCTAGCAACACATCATTGCTACCCAAGTGACAAGATTGTCGATGATTCGACTATACCTTTATGATCATCACCGATATATGCCATTGTCCCTTTGTCCAAGATATCAAGACTAAGCACGAGACATGGAATGTGTCACTCTCGTATAGCCCAATCTTTGGTTTCTTGATTACCGAGTAGACTAACTTAAACTGATGACATTGATATCGCATATCAACTCATCCGAGCATGGCCATGCATTTTCTAAGTCTCACTCTATCAAGGGGCCCGAAGATATCGCTCCCGTTACATAGGAGGGACAAATCCCATCTTGATCATACAAATCCCTCCGCATGATATGTGACATACCCAATGACCTCCTTCAAGTTCACTCAGTTACGAGCAACAAAGGAAAGTATCAAAGTATGTGACTCACATGTAGGGAACCTTGATGATCTTAGGTCGAAGGACTACATATACCCTGATCACTATGGGAATCACTTATGACACTCATATAACGATCCATGTAGTGTTCTCATGGTGGGTCGGTCCAGTACACAAGTTCTCCAACTTGTACCCATATGTAGACTACATATCTCATATTAGTCTCCACATATGCTAGTCGTTATGTATTATTGCAACCCACTCCACAATAATACTAGACCAGGGACTTTTAAGAATATCATTATTCTAGGGTTACAATTATGTTTGTTAAGTTACGCAGGAACAAAACAACAAACATAATTGCTGGATTAATGCCTTAATAAAATATCATGACTCAATTGTGCAAAAATACAATCATCTCATGATTGGCTTTTGGGCACAACACTAACACAAGGCACATAAGTTTAGACTAGACTATGATCCTAAGTACACACAAAATAAGAAAATAAATGACATATAATGTATGTAATATGTACCTATTAGAGTTAACAAACATGTACAAAATAATCACTGCAGATTTTCTTGCTACAGCACTATTATCTACACAATAAACAATAGGGGTAAGTATTTAAAATAATTAGTCAGGTATTCTATAATATGAGTGAGCAAGAAATCAGTTTTAATCAAAAGTATTAAAAATATGTATTATCTCAGTTTTGTCGGTTATGCTATTTTGGTTAGCAGTTCAGTTTTAGTTTTAACCAAATTTTTAAATTGGTTTTCAGTTCAATTTTTTGAATTTGTGTGGAAAACTTTTGGTGCCTAAAATAATTGATTTTTTTTTAAACTTAATAGACTTGAATTATGATTGGGCCAACTATGTAGACTGGCTCGCATGAAAAAAAAAATAACAAACCAAAAATAATTTGGAAATTCTTTCACTGCTGGCCTATTTTTCGATCCCCATCCCACTTCTATTAGGCTTAGCTTTGGTTTTGCCCTCAATACTTTGATTCAATTAAAATTCTTCTTTTGTGAATCTAGAGTCAAGGTATAATTAATCTTGCATCGTTTCAATCACCATGTTAGTGAAAAAGCTTGCAAAAACTATGTATCCATATGTGCAATATATAATTGCAGCATCTATAGACAAGAAAAAAAAAATTAAGGAAACTACATATTGATGAAAAAGCAAAAAAAGAAATGAATATTGAAGCAATTGTAGTTAATATAATTAAGCCTAAATGCACACCTATGTATTAGCTAGCTATCTCTTGTCGTAGTTGCCAGCCTTCTCCCTAAACTCCTAAATGCTTCCCTTAGTCTTGTTTCCTTGGCTTCTATGTATAAAAAAACTCATAAATACTCATATACTCATCAATGTCTTCATCGATAACAACTTCCTCAGCCTCATTGCTGCTGCATTTTTTCAGGAAGATGTATAAATTTACCCCTACTGTATCGCCCATAGAGCAATTTTTCCATTGAACTTTTTTTTTTGTCTAAAATTTACCATCCATGTTTTCTAATGGAGTAATTTTACCACTATAATTTTGGCCATAGAGTGATTTGGTATTAATTATTTTTTGTTTGTTGCAAATTTGCCATCGATAATTTTAAGGGACAATGGTAAAATTACTCCAATAAAAAAGTTGGATTGTAAATTTAAGAGGAAAACAATTTTGGGAAAAATAGCTCTATAGCAAACATGTTAGTGGTAAATTTGCACATTTTTACTTTTTCTTTTCTAACATTAGAAGAGCAAGTGGAGTTGGAAGTCATTTATGTGAAATTATTTCTTGTGTGGGAGTAAAAAGTCAATTAGTTCAGGTATAAAATCAAAAAATAAAATTTGATATTGATTTTAAGATACAGTTTGATTATTTCAGTTACATGCTTCTACAACCAAAAACTGTATTATTTTGGTAATTTGGTTTTGATTATGACTGAAATAACTGAATGATCAGTCCTATTTTGTAACAAACATGTCATAACAATGTCACACATAATGGATCATATCCAAATATAGCCATGCATGCTATGAAATTTGCCTAAAATCTATACAAGCATGCCATGGGCTTTTATGGCATGGAGTATTATATAATGATCATCATTGGTACATCACTTCCCGTACTTCACACGCAAACAAACAAACAAACACAAAAAATAACATGCCATAAACCACCCCCACCCCCACCCCCATGCATTTGTATGCCATTTAGGACGCATATTCACTTAATTGCCCATCCAGAACCTTAGGGTGGCTTAGGACACAACACCCAGGAAACTTAGCCAAAATTTTAACTTATTTTCTCTGTTTTAGATAAGAAACAACAAAAATTATTTGGCTAATTAAATGATGGCTGCTTTATGTCAAAAAATTCAAGCTAAGCTAGTGTGAGATGGATCTTGAAGCCAAAAATAAGTGAGGTGCAAGTTGCATAGCCAAAACATGTCAAATAAATAAGGTATGCCTTGGCAGGTGTAGTGTGTAAACTAATGGCTTAGTAAGCCTACCTTCGGGCCTATGAAGTGAATTTCAAAATCACATGCCTAGCATTCATACAGCCATTATATTACATGTGAAAAGGAACTAATATAAAGATTTACATGGCAAAAAACTTAATGTGCAAAGGTTGAGTTTAGCTAGGCAACCATATGTTACATGAGTGTCTCAGGAAGCATACCCAAAGGTCTCCTATGCACTTTTTAGACCCATGCACACATGCACTTCTACTTTTACATGCAAACCTAGTAACCATTATTTCACATATTTTATAGCCTTTACAAACACCAAAATAGACCCAAATGCAGCTATTCCCACGGTAGCCATGAGAGCCTACAACCATAAACACTTAAGTTACACATAGAGCATTGGTAGGTTACCATTAACCATAGGCATTCGAACTATACCTGCTTATTCATATACTTTCACAAGTTTTTAGATACACACTAATCCTCTACTTCCTTCCTTAAAATATGAAGAAACAGGGCATGCATACATAGTACTCAATAAGTTTCCAAACCAGCACTATGTGCCTGCAATATCTTAGACATTGCTACATAACAAAAACTTAACTCTTTATCCACGAAAACCCTGCAAGGTTAAGACAAAGAAAACACACAAAAAATATAAGGTAATATGATAAAATATAGCATAAGGTTAGTACATGTATCCAAACAACAAGGCACACAAAACACACACACCCTAACACATGGCTATATATAGCCTAGGGCATAGCTAGCATGTCTAAGCATTTTATGTTTTCCATTAGTTTAATTTAATCCATTTAATTAATAATCAATGAGTTGTAAAACTTGATCAAACCTGGCTAAACTTGAAACAAGATCCTAATGCTTACCCTAACATAGTCTAGCTAGAAACCATAGTGCTCTTGGCACACATAGCACCTACATAGCACCTAAGTTCCTTTGGCTCTAAGTGATCACCTAGGTCATCTTATTTACTCAAGAACCCATAGAATCACACCTAAAATTCAAGAGAAAGAACATATTTGAACCCTTACCAAGCCTGTAGGTGCTGAACAGATAAGTTGATCTCGGTTCTACATCACCTTTGGCTGAAGTAAGCAAATCCCTTTTACTAGTGCTCTCAGTTTCACCTCCTTCTCTTGAAATTATTCTACCCAACTACCATGGATGACTTTTATAGGTTTCTTCCTATCTAAAACCATCAAAACTACTAAGGAAGCTACCCATAATTTGGTCCAAGAAGTGGAAGGGTCTAATAAGGCTAAGCTAGGTGTCCAAAACTTAGATTAACCTTTAAATTAACATGCTTGACTTATTGCTTACTCATTTAACCAACATCTCATAGCTTTAAGCCCATTTCTATGGCCTACTTTTCCCTATATTTCAGACAATTAAGTCTTTAAACTTTAACCCAAGCACATAGGCACCTCAAGTACACCCCAGTGCACTCGATAGTGTAACTTTGTTTTTCTTGCCTTCTTTGTCCAATTCTATTTAATTTTCCAGCCCTAGGTCTCATTTTAAGCTTAAGAACTTAAGCTCCTTAATTTTCCCAAATGGTATCACTTCCTTAAACCTCTTATATGCATAGGCACATTTGTGTGTGCCCTTAAGCTCCCAAGTGCCATTCCATGGTGCAACTTAGTGTTCTTGGGTTTTCTTAAATAAGTCCCTCTTGGTTTAAAGCCTCATTTCAAAAAACACTTTGACATCCAATTCAGCCATCTTGGCTTTCAAAACATAGCACTATCATACATGGACCCTAAGTGCATCCAAGGGCTCCCTTGGGCAACCTTTGGCACCTACACTTTATTTTTATTTCCTAGCCATTTTCATGACTTGTATGTTACATATTTATAGCCCATGGTCTATACAAATAATATGCATGACAACCTTCCCCCCTTAAGAGATTTGGTTCTCCAATTCTTTAAGTAACATTGGGAACAACTTTTAGTATCTTTTGAACATTTTAACTTCAGTTTCTTATGTTACTTCCTCTCCTGTATAATGAGTCCATTGGGCCTTCACCATATTTATCATTTGCTCTTTAGCTTTTTAGTGTCCTTAGTTAGAACCTTTGTAGGCTTTTCTTTATAAGTTAGGTTTAGAGCCACTGGCACACTAGTTGCTGGAATAGCTTGTCTTAGACCAGACAAGTATTTTCTTAGCATACTTACATGAAACGTATCATGTATATGCCCTAGTTTAGTGGGTAAGTCCAACCTATAGGGCACCTTGCTTGCCAACTTTGGCTATTACTTGAAATGGAGCAATGTACCTTGGTGCTAATTTACCTTTGTTTCCAAATCTTACCACCTCTTTCATTAGAGATGCTTTTAGTCATACATAGTCTCCAATTTGGAACTCCAGGTCCCTCATTTTCTTTAGATTAACATAGGCTTCTTTCCTATTTTTGGTTGCCCTGATCCTTCCTTGGATCACTTTAATTTTTTTGGTAGTTTCATGGATCAAGTTTGGTCCTATGTCCAACTGGTCCCCATGTTCATGCCAATAGTGAAGAGTAGTGCAACTCCTCCCATATAAAGCCTTACAAGGTGCCATCTTTATCATAAAGTGATAACTATTATTGTAAGAGAATTCTATCAATGTTCGGAGTTGTTCCCATTCTCTTTGAAAATCCAAGGCACAACACCTTATCATATCTTCTACGACTTGTATGGTCATTTCTAAGTGTCCATCTATTTGGAGATGGTAGGCAGAACATAGTTTTAGTTGAGTACCCAAAGCTTGATTCAAGGAATTCCAAAACTTAGAAGCAAACCTTGGGTCTCTATCTGGAACTATATCTTTTAGGATACCATGTAGCCTTACTATTTCTTGTATACACAGCATTGCCAGCTTATCTAATGGATTAGTGAGGTTCATGGCCAAAAAGTGAGCAAACTTAGTAAGTCTATCCATAATAATCCAGATGGTATCAAGTCTCTTTTTGGTCATAGGCATGCCTACTAGGAAATCCATTACTATGGAACCTCATTTCCTCTTAGGGACAAGTAAACTCTATGGTTTACTCCTGGCCTTTTGTGATCAACTTTCACTTGTTGGCAAACTACACACTTGGACACATACTCACCAATATCTTGCTTCATGTTTGGCTACCAAAAATATTCCTTCAAATCCTTTTACATTTTCAATGTTTTAGGGTGTCTACACATTTTACTACAATAAGCCTCTTTTTTAATTTGTTCTTTTAAACCATGCCCCTTAAGTAGATAGATTTTATATTAGAAATACAACAAACCGTGCCTATAAGAGAACCCATGGAGTAATTTTCCATGTGCTTGGCTAGATATTTTGGCAAGATTTTCATCATGATGTTGTGCCCTTAGTATTTCTTCTTTCCAAGTGGGTTGTATGGTCACTATAGTGACTTGTTCCTGTTCCCACTTTAACTACTTGCTTGCCAAGCAAGTTAGGCTATTCAGGCCATTCTTGTCTTATTCTCCTTTAGCCTTCAAAATTCCAGTGTACTTCATACTCAAGGCATCAGCCACTACATTGGCTTTGCCTTTTAAGTACTCAATCGTACAATCAAAGCCTTTAAGGTACTCTAGCCACCTGCTTTGTCTTATATTTAAGTCTTTTTTAGTAAAGTGATGTTTTAGGCTATTATGGTCAGTAAAGACTTGGAACTTATTCCCTAGCAAATAGTGCCTTCACTACTTTAAGGCAAAGACCACTGCAGCCAATTCTAGGTTATTAACTAGATAGTTCCTTTTATGTGGTCTTAGCTGCCTTGAGCCATAAGCAATGACTTTTTGCCTTGCATTAATACACATCCTAACCCTACAATGGATACATCTATATAAACCTCAAAAGGTTTAGTAGGGTCAGGCAGTATTATAATAAATGCTGAAGTGAGCTTATTCTAAAGGTCTTGGAAGCTTTGCTCACACTTCTTTCACCATTGAAACTTTTATTCTTTCCTGGTTAATTTTTCCAAAAGAGCTACTATCATAGAAAATTTAGGTACAAATCCCCTATAATGGTGAGCTAACCCCAATATGCTTTTTACTTCTCTAACATTTTGACTTTACTTCTATTGCAAGATTGAATCAATCTCAGATGAATCTACAACCAATCCTTGTCCGTTTTTGGCACGATCTAAGAATTAAATTTGGTTGGTCCAAAAATGAAATTTATATAGCTTTCCATACAATTTATGGCATCACAATGTACTCAAAGCGATCATATCTAGTCCTAAATGTTCTCTTAGGTATGTCTTCCTCTTTGAGTCTTAGTTGGAAGTATCTAGATCTGAAATCAATCTTAGAAAAGATTTTGGCACCTTTTCGTTGGTCAAACAAGTCCTTAATTTTTGGTAAAGGATACTTGTTCTTTATAGTATAACATTCAGCTTTCTATAATCTATACATAACCTATGGGTCCCATCTTTCTTTTTCACGAACAACACTGATGCTCCATAATGAAACACACTTAGCCTGATGAATCCTTTTTCAAGGAGTTCATCTAATTGCTTCTTTAGTTCATTCATCTCTAGTATTACCATTCTATATGGGGAAATGGAGATGGGTGCAGCTCCTAGAGCCAATCTTATTTCAAACTCTACCTCTCTGATGGGTGGTATCCCAGACAATTTAGTAGAGAACACTTTTGGGTACTCTTTTACAATATAAATTGGATTAAGTTCATCTTTAGTTTCATTCCCATTTGGACCTATGTATTCTTCTTCAAAAAGTATAGGCATGCAATCAATTACCTTTATTTGTACATTCCTATTAGATTTTATTGATTCTTTTAGATCATGCTCCCCTAGCCCAGGTAGTATTACCTTTCTAGCTTGGCAATCTATAACAACATTATTTTTAGCTAGCCAATTCATGCCCAAAATTATGTCATAACCAATAGTTTCCAGAATGATCAGATTAGCCTTTAGTTCCAGCTTACCCAACCTAATCACACAATCTTAGACTATGTGATGTGTGAACATAATTTCATTTCTAGCTATTCTAGGCCTATATATTTTAGGCAATGTAGTAACTTCTAGATTTAGTTCTCTATCCAAACTAGTTAAAATTGTTGATATAAATGCACTAGTATCATACAACATAGAAGTTAAAGTTTACCTTTTAATGCTTCCTTCCTCAGCCTGTCTAGGTCTATGTCCTCTTCTCCGTTGTTTGATTTTTTCTGCCTCTTAAATCCTTCAATTTAGTACACTTTTCCTGGCTGTGGTTGTACCCTGACATGTATTGGTTGGCTTAGTCCACCTCAAGCCAATTTTGGTGGCAAAGGCATTGCTGCCCCCTTCCTTTACCTTATCAGGTCCTTGGCCAAGCTAACCCAAATTTTCTTAGTACTTTTCTTTCTTCCTTCTTAATCATGCAATCTCTAACCTAGTGGCCCTAAGAACCACATTTGAGGCATCCCTCTGTGACCATATAGCATGGCTTAAAACCATGGTGCTTTCCACACACTTGGCACTGTGGCCTAAATCTCTTAGGTTCCTTTACCCTCTTCTACTTTCTCTCGGATTCATCCACTACTAACCTTTCTTTTGCCTTATTTTTTCCACTCTCCTGCTCATTAATAGTACCCCTGATGCTTCTCTATTATGGGTGTTCGAACTCTTATTATAATGTTAAGGCCCTCTAGACTGCCTCATAATACTTCTTGATACTAATAGCCCTGATAATCTATCTCAATTCAGGCCTTAGTCCCCTTATAAGCCTCTTAGAAGTCAGTTCCTCCTGGTCATCCTATTGTGGGGCATATCTAAGAAGACTACTAAATCTATGCTCATAGTCTCTTATAGACATGTCCTCCACTAGAGCTCTGCACTACCTTCTAGCTTAAAGGGAGCTAGTAATACCTTTCAAGTGTATATAACTTTCATTTTTTCAAACACTTTCTCAATTTGGTAGATCCAAAAATCTACCTCATATGGATTTCCAATACCTCTAAACACTGGGGGTTTAAGTGCTAGAAAGCCCTCTAGCTGGCTTTCCCTTAGGCCATCACCTTTTGGCCCTCTTTTTTCTTTCACATGGCTCATTATTTCTTCCACCCTTGGAACTAGCCTCCTAGTACTTTCAAAGGTTTGTTCCACTTCTTCAACAATATTGCTTGCATGCCCCTTTCCTTCTATCTCACCACTAACCTCCATATCATACCTTACTTCCTGCCTTATTTCTAACCTCAACCTCCTACTCTTTGGATTTTTCCTTTCATCATCCATAGCTTTTCTAACCTCAGCCTTATTCTTACTAGAATGTTTTTCCCTCATGGGCTATTTACCTAGCCTTCTTCCCCTCATTTCTTCCTCTAGCGCTCTTTCAGCCATAGCACTCACATGTGCCTGAGCCTGACCCCTAGTTAAGGCTTGCATGTTTACTACAAGCTAAACTATAATAGCTTACATAATTTCCATCATGTGCACTATTTTTTGTTGACCATGCATAATAGGTCCAGGCTCATTGGTCCTATTATTTGGCTCTGTTCTACTTTCTACCACTTGTTCATTTTTAGGCTCTTGATCATTTCTTTGATCAACCCTATTTTTTTGTTGCTCTTCCATCTCCTTTTCTTTTTCACTAGTCATTATCCTGCAATTCACACAATGGTAACCAATGTCCATTTATAAATCTTTCGGACTTATCATAGTGGGATTAGCCTAAACAACTCTTATTGTCTTATTAAACCATGCTCTAATACCACCTCTTATCATACCCTAAACCACCTCCACCCCATGCATTTTTATTCCATTTAGGAGGCTTATTCACTTAATTTCCTATTCAGAACCTTAGAGTGGCTTAAGACACAACACCTTTTTAACTTAGTTTTTTTATTTTAGACAAGAAATAGAAAAAATTATTTGGCCAATTAAATGATGGCTATTTTGTGTCAAAAAATTTAGGTTAAGCTAGTTTAAGATGGATTTTTAAGGAAAAAATAAGTGAGGTCCAAGTTACATAACCAAAACATGTTAAATCAATAAGTTATGACTTGGTGGGTGAAGTGTGTACACTAATGGCTTAGTAAGCCAACCTTAAGGCATACCAAATGCATTACAAAATCACATGCCCATTGACTATGCAGCCATTATATAACATGCCAAAAGGAAGTAAGATAGAGACTTACAATGTTGAGTTTAGCTAGCCAACCATATGTTACATGAATGTCTCAGCAGGCATACCTAAGGGCCTTCTATTCATTTTCTAGACCCATGCACACACATACTTCTACTTTTACATGCCAACTTGGTAACCAACATTTCACATATTTTCTAGCCTTTACAAACACCAAAACAGACCCAAATGTAGTTATTCCCATGACAGCCATGAAAGGCTACAACCATAAACACTTAGGTTACATGTAAAGCATTCTTAGGTTACCATTAATCTTAGGCATCCAAACCATACTTTCTCATTCATATACTTTCACAAGTTGTTAGATACACACTATTCATCCACTTCCTTCCTTAAAATATGAAGAAATAGGGCATGAGTACAAAGTGCTCAATAGAGGTCCAAACTGGCACTAAATGCCTACAATGTTTTAGGCATTGTTACATAATAAAACATAGCCCCTTCTCCATGAAAAACTTACAAGGCTAAGATAAACAAAACACAAATAAGATACAAGGCAATATGATAAAATATAGCACAAGGTCAGCATACACACCCAAATAACAAGGCAGACAAAACACACACACCATAACACACAACTATATAGCGTAGGGCATAGCAAATATTTCTTAGCATTTTATGCATTTCTTTAGTTTAATTTATTCTATTTAATTAATAATTAGAGAGCTCTAGACCTTAATCAATCTAGACCAAACTTGAAACAAGATCCTAATACTTGCCTTAACATAACTTAG